>PVIY010003974.1:0-107300 GCA_004026745.1 Myrmecophaga tridactyla | reverse complement strand
TTGCCTAGTACAGTCTCTCTGACATGGTAAACTTCATCTAACCAGTCATATGAGCTCATAATTTTATTTCCATTCCATAATGCCCAATTTCTAGTTTAGAACTATAGAATATATTTGGATGAAGAAGCAGAGGATACACCTACTGATCTTAACTCACTATTTATCCAACTGCTTGGAAATTTCATAGGAAAACAATAATCTAATATCACAAGCTTTGTGAGCTGGAATGGATTATTTACATGATCAAAGCCCAAGGTTTTTAAAGAAAATTTTTGTAGAGGAAGAAACAGTCCAGCAAATTGAACTTATAGTAGAGTTCAAACCTGGGATTCCTGCTCTTTTGGTGATTAACTCTTGTAATAAAAGAGAAATTCCTTTTACAAAAAAACCCACTTCTGAAATGTGTTAGAAATACGAAGAACTAATGGAGAAGAGAACTCACATTTATTTGAAAGATCTAACTTTATAAGAAACAGCTTTTGACATAAGTTATTCCCCCTTCTCTTATAAATGTCCATTCATATCAGTATTTTAACTTCAATAAGTATGATTGGTCATCCCAATTTTTGTAATATGGTCACTGTTCTTGGGACTTGGTCATTTGCAAATGACGAAAGAGTCCAGGTAATACATAGAGTCTCAAAAATTCTTATTTCAAATGTGAAACCAAAGCAAAAATGTGATGTCAAAATTATTTTTTTACATATTATATGTAAAAAATTTATATTAATAAAACACCATTCCATTTATGTGGGAAAACCATACTATTTTCTTCCTTAACCCTTGATCATACACCTTGGAGTTATTCCCACACCTCACAGGGTAGAGATTGAAGTAACTCATTCTAGATATTAGGAAGACTAAGCTTCAGACCTTCTGTCTTCTTCCCCTAAGTAGGTTCTTGCCAACCTCTTTGGTCTGAAGATTTGAAAGAAAAAGGACCTTGTCAGCAGAATCTGGGAGCTAGTTATCTTGAAGAATAATGGGAACATCTTGTCTCAGTGGAGGAGATTAATGCTGCCTCTGTGGAATGTTCTCTGATATCTAAAGGAAATTTAATACCAGAGGCCAAAGTTTCAGTGATGCACTTTTGAGAAAGTAGAGTTCACTTGGAAATTTGAACTGCCCAAGCATGTGATATAAGATAGAAAATGCACCCTTTATCATCTGATAGAAAATGGTCTAACCCTCAGTTACATTAAAAAAAAACAAAACAAAATATTCTTTTCTAAGAGTTAAACAAAGTGCAGTTTTATGGTTTAATATGTCTAGTAAGGTTGAAGTTAATGCAGAAATGTCAGAATGCATTCAAATGAGGATTGCTGCAAAATGAACATTTACGTATATATATACATATATATAGTACAACCACAGTCACACACATATAGATAAAGCTAGAGAGTAAAATTCTTTAATCCCTAGATAGACACAGGATTTTGGACTATATGATTCCCAAATGTCAAAGAAACGACATGAGGCACTTTTTAGCAGGCTTTATTTTATATTGTGCGTTTTAAAAACAATAATATTATCACATGACTTCCCCAAATCCATTTAAGCCCAAGAGTTTACGAATAAGTCCAGAACTACCTACAGTCTTAACTAATTCTTCATTTACATTTATTAAACTGATATCAAATTGTAAAAATGGAATGGAAAACAGTAGACAGACAGCTTAAATGTGTGATTTTCAAAGCAATTTAGGAAATTAATCTCTGATTGAACAATGGAGAGTAAGCACATTTTATCTCCCCCTTCCTCAAAACGTAATGGTGCTAAACAGAAGAAAATGGTTCCATCAGCAAAAATCAAAAACTTTGTTGCATTTAAGGAAGGTACAATGCAAAAGGGAACTTTATTATCTGTTTGATATAGTGCCTGAGGGACAGTAAAGGGCTTTGCAAGGATATGAAAAAATTACTTGAGGATATAGTCCAGCCAAACAAGAAAGAGAAGCAAGAAACAAGAGAAGATGTGGCTCATAGAAACAGTGGAGCTAACCAAGAAGTAAATGAAAAAGAAATTCCAATGAGAAAGTTGAGAAGAAGCCACAGAAAGAAGTCCAAGTTGAAACAAGAAGAAAATAGAGTCCCTTGCACAAAAACAGATGTCTGAAATAATCAGGGGAGGCATATGTCTCTTTTGTTAATATGGAAAAGAGACAAGAATTCCAGGGAAAATGCTGCACAATCTCTCCGTAAAGAAACTAAAATAGAGCATAAATAAAATGATCTCTATGCTTTGAATGTTCTTTTCTGCAGAGCTTATGCAGTTATATAGCATCATATTTCATTTTTTATAAAAACCAACCATAAGCCTTCATTCTTCGTCAACTAAGAATTCTCTGCATTCTAGAATGTAAATTCTCGATGATAAAGACGGGGCTTGTTTTACTGCTGTATTTCCAGTGCCCAGGCTGGTATGTGGCAAAGCGGGGTACATCCTGTTGGAGTTAAAGTTTGCTTTGCAGCGATGAAAAGCATTAGCACAGTCCTCTTGACAGGACCGGGACGGGTCACCTTTGCTCTTTCTACAAGCAGATGATGCAAAAGCTCTCTTGGAAGGGAGATAAAAAACCAACATGTAGAACCACTGTAGAGCTTCACTCTCCTCTTTGGCTTCATGCTGCTTTAATTTGGATAATGTTTCAATAGCAAGTAGAGGAACAGAAGGATACACAGATTCACTGTTGTAGAATAGAGTAAGCATGAAATAAATGGGCTAAGCTGAGCAATAAAGACATAAATTTAGCAGATCTACTGATAAAGATTATATGCTTTGACCTTATCAGAGCAGTGATAAAGATAATTCCTTTCCCACATTAAATGCTACCTGGTAGAAATAAAACTGTGTTTGAAGATTTGAAAGCACTGAAGTATATTTTTATAGTGCAAACCACATTTTATTCTATGTATGCATTCTAAACTAACCCTTTTATGAAAAGAATAACAACGACGTTAACAAAAGAACACAAAAAATGTAAAAAATAAAGCTAATGCTTCTCATGGGAAATATAAATGTTCCTAATCCATTTCTGGCCCTCTGTCCTGCTGGTTAAAGAGAGAACACTTTGAAATAGCAAGTGACTTTGTCTTACTGATGTTGCAAATGTGAGAACTTGTGAGTTCACTCATAAATTCCAAACTTCTTAAGATGTCCCGAAGGTCCGCCTGGCGTCTCTCCTGTCTCCTCTCACCTCTCTGATGTCATCTCACCCCACTTCCCCCTCCTTCACAGGTCTTTATTCCACATAGCCCTCCTCCTCAGTCCTCTAACACTCCAAGCTCTTGTCCATGTTGGAGCCTTCACACAAGCTGATAACTCTTCCTTCAACTCCTTTTTGTAAGGGTCAAGTTCCTGGCTAGAAACAGAATTCACACCAGGTGCCCTAAGTAAAGATAACTCTAGAGGTGAGGAGTGAGTTAGGGGCAAACAGAAAGGGAGAGGCACTCAGACCCTAGCACCATCAGGAAGCTATTTCCACCCCCCAAGCTGAAGGAGTAAGGGGAAGAAGTAGCATTCTCTGAGCTAGAAGCATATGTGAGCTGGAAGCATGGGTGAGCTGTAAGTGAGCTAGAAGCATGGAGAAGGAGGCTTTAGTTGGGAGCTGTAGTTGTGGAAGGATGCAGCTAGGGCCAGAGACATGACATCAAAGGATGGAGGGCGACAGAGGGGTTCCTTGACCTCTCTATCATCTGTGCTTCAGGTATCTCAGGTGGTGTCTCACTTTGGCAGACCCCAGCAGGAAGCCAGAAGGCAAAGGAGCTCAGGTTTTACTATCCTCAAGCCCGGCCTCCCTGGGCCTTGGGTGTGGTTGAGAAAGGCAGAAAAGGGTTGGGAGAGTGCAGGAGTGGGAGGGAGATGGTGATTAACCGGTGTACTGTCCTTCAGTTCTCTCTTCAATTAACACCTCCTCCCAGAGGCCTTCCTTGACCATTCTGTCTATAGCAGTGCCTTCTAGAACTTTCACCTCTTTTCTTTCTCAGCTGTACCTACAGATTCATCAGATTATTTATTTGTTCAAATGCTCCTCTCCCCTAATCGATGGTAAGCATTTTAGGGACCCGTCTGCATTCTTCATTACTGGATGATTGTTGCCTGATTCAGGTGCCTGGCACATGGCAGGCACTGAGATATCTGTGGAAGGAGGAAGAGGAGGGAGGGAGGGGAAGGAAGGAAAAAAGGAAGGACGGAAGGAGAAAGAAAGTTCTTTTTAAAAAGAAAAAGATGTGCGTCTGAGTGTGTGTTTTCAAACATGTCACCTATCAGGCTAAAGCCAAAACATAAGTGGTTTCAAAAAGTTAAAAAGCAGAAAAATACTATAACTAAGTTAGGAGGAGATGATAAATAATATTTACTGATCATTTACTTAGTACCATGCACCCTTGCATGTTATTTCACTTCATCCATTGAACAGTTCTGCAAGGCAGGTAGTATTATTCCCATTTTTTATGTAAGTAATGGAGTTTCAGAGATATCAAGTAGCTCATCAATATAGGTTAGGTCATGAACAGTGTTTAAATCCAGTTGGCATGGATTGAAAACTTGAGCTCCTCTCAGTAACTCTGGAGTGCCCTGAGCATTGTGTGGAAAACATGCAGGGTACTATGTACCTCCTTCCATTTTAGACTGCCTTTTATCTTAAAACATAATATCCTATCTATCTATCTATCTATCTATCTATCTATCTATCTATCTATCTATCTATCATCTTTAAAGTGGCTTTTGTGAATGGTAATTTAGCAAAATGCTTTGTTTATGGAAGAAAAATAACAAGCATGCTTAAAAGATGCTCATCCTTGAGAACAAAAGCAGACAGAGTCAGAATGTAGAATATAGGTCACCAGGGCTAGGCTGGGGGTAGAGAATGGGGGAGTCCATGCTTAAATTGTACAGAATTCCTATTGGGGCTGATTGTAATGTTTTGGTGACGGGTGGTCGTGCTGGTGGTCAGCCCCGTGAATATAATTAACAGCCGTGAATTATATATGTGAACGTGGTTACCCGGGGGAATTTCAGATTGTATATACATTACTTGAATAAAAAGGAAAAGAAAGAATATAGTCTGTACAGCACATGAACCCTATTGTAAATGATGGACGATAGTTACTAGTACAATTATAAAAATGTGCTTTCATGAATGATAACAAATGTACTTTACTTATGCAAGGTGCTAGTAATAGAGTGGTGTTATTTTGTATATTGCATAGATTTTATGCATGATATTTCAGCAAAGCTATTTTTCTAACAGAATTATTAATAGTTTTTTTTTCAAGTAGATGAATAAAAGATTGGCTGTTAATTGAGGTGGATGCCTTGTGAGAATTTGTGAGCGATAAATGAGGTGAATACTCATCTCTGTTCTCAGGAACTGCGCATGTACCACATCTTCTTTCTTGCAATTGCTAGAGGAGCAAAAACCCCACAATGAAAAGCTCTTTGCTCTGTCCAAAAAGAGATGCCTTCACATCAACCAACTATGCAAAGTTCTTAAATTTTATGTTCTAACATAAACAATATACAAAGTAATTACCTTATCTTGCTGTCATTACCTTTTTTTCAACATGTATCAAGACATGCCTGGAGCTAGGAGCGAACATACATCTAATATGTGGTAGATGAAAAAATGCAAATTAAGATGCATATGGCATGTATGCCTGGAATGATTAGAACTAATACCTTGCATAGTTAGCATACTAATATGAATTCAGAAGAAAAAAAGATGCTGGGTCATTAGGGCTTCTTTATTATCCTTTCCATTCCAATCTAAATCATCCCCATTATAGAACATTAATTATTAATAACATTATCGCTCTATTTTCCTCTCTTTTGAAATGTCTAATATGACAGTCTAATTTGGACATCAGAGAATTTTCTCAACATCATTATTCTCTTGTATTGTAAGCATAAAATAACTTATTATTTTCAAAAGTTAAGAGTAAATGTTGGCCTAGTGTCTTGCTCTGAAATCACACATAGTGTAAGTACCAAGATTTGAGAATACTTTATTTATTTGGTTTATTAACTGATGCTAGTGAGAGAGTGTGAGTTTCAAAAAAAGTCTGCCTTTACTGACTTAAAATAATTTTCATATAATCTTTAACTAGCAAGTCACTTAATGGTTTCTAGATAACCAAACATTTGAAATAAGGTTGTCTGAGTAGCAAGTGTTGTACCATTTCAGATAACGCATTTCAGCTCTCTCCATTACTACTTACCATTTCATTTGGTTTATAGTTCTCCATACAGAAAAGTAGGACATCTTAAGAAAGGATTCTGCAGAATCTGCTGTAGCAGATTATGTTTTTCTGAAGATAGTTGCACCAATAATAGGCACCCTTTTTTCCTCTCTTGGGGAGTGAAGACTATGTCTCCTTGACTTGAATGTGGACAGAGGTTTATGACAGCTCTGATCGATACAGAACTGATACTATTTGCCTTCTGAGTCTATGTCTTTAGAAGGGCACAGCTTCTGCACTGGTCACTCAGAGGAGGTTACCCTTGAAACCTAGCCACTTTGTTGGGATCAAACCCAGACTAGCCCATCTGAAGAGGTCATAGGAAGAGGCCCACATAAAGAGGAGCTGAAAGGGGGGTGCAAGGGTAGTTCAGTGGTAGAATTCTTGCTTGCTATGTGGAGGACCCAGGTTCGATTCCCGGCCCATGCACTTCGCACAGCTAGACAGACAAACTAACAAGCAAACCAACCAACCAACCAACCAACAAAAATTTAGCAAATGGTGCTGCAATAGGGGAATACTCACATGGAAAAAAATGAAACATGACCTTTGCTGTGCCAGTTTGAAAGGATTATGTGTCCTAGAAAAGCCATATTTTAATCCTGATACATCTTGTGGAGGCAGCTACTTCTTCTAATCTTTACTCAGTACTTTAGGTTGGAAACTTGGTTAGATCATCCGCATGGAGATGTGACACACCCATTTGTGGATATTAGCCTTTGATTAGAGGGAGGTATGACTCCATCCATTCCAGGTAGGTCTCAATTAGTTTACTGGAATCCTTTAAAAGAGCGAGAGAGTCATGAGAACCACGAGAGCCCATGCAGCCTGAGACCTTTGGAGATGAAGAAGGAACACGCCTCTAGGGGAGCTTCATGAAACAAGAAGCCTGGAGAGAAAGCTAGCAGACACCGCCACGTTCACCATGTGCCTTTCAAGTTGGGAGAGGAACCTTGAATATCATCGCCCTTTCAGGTAACCTCTTGTTGGTGCCTTAACTTGGACATTTTTATAGATTTGCTTTAATTGGGACATTTCACAGCCTTAGAACTGTAAACTTGCAACTTAATAAATTTCCCCTGTTAAAAGCCATTCTTTGTTTCTGGTATATTGCATTCTGGCAGCTGGCAAACTAGAACTCCCGCCATACAGCACACACAAACAACAAAAAAAGGAACTGAGGCCCTCAGACCATCAACTACCAGAGAGCCAAGTAAGCAAGCCTTCTTATGATTCCAGCAGTCTTTGAATAGTGGGAGGTGGAGAAGGTTTCGAAATGAACTGTCCTCATTGAGCCTTGCCAGACTGCAGCTCCACAAGCAAAATCAATGTTAGGATTTTCCTAAGCCACTACATTTTGGTGTGGTTTTGTTACACAACCATAACAACTGTTACGATAGTGTTATATGCCCCAGGAAGCTTCTTCAAGTTAATTGGATGAAGGCCAAATCACTTTTCTTCTAAACACAAAGGAAACCAAGTATTTAACATTTGATACTTCCCCACCTCCTATTAGAATTCTTAAGAAAACAGGGATTACTGTATGGGATCAGCATCAAAAGATTTTGCAGCTCAGGATTTCTTTTCTAACATTGATAAGCAGATCATTTGTTCAGAAAGGACAAGCTTTTTTTTCAAGCAACTTGAAACTAAAAACATTTTAGTTTTGCTGTCAACTTCTCATCGATGAATGCATCTTATACTCTTTAAAAATGAGTTATACTTTCAGCCTGAATCACTTCTTAGAGTAATAACTTCCAAAAGGACAAATTTGTGCTTTATGCGCTCACTCACTGGTTGTAACGCTTTGGGATTTGGTTCACCAGTTCACATCGACCCTGTCTACATAGGTCTTGTGGCTGACCATCTATGGCCCTCCCTACTTTGTGCTTTATGCACTCACTCACTGGTTGTAACGCTTTGGGATTTGGTTCACCAGGTCACATCGACCCTGTCTACATATGTCTCGTGGCTGACCATCTATGGCCCTGCCTACTTGCATCTCCCATTTCTAAAGACCTAATCAGTTAATCTGTCCACAGAGGGTTGTTGTATAACCCTTCTCATTAAATTAGGCATCCAATCTGAACCCTTCTACCTCTGTCAGGTTTTTCTTAAGGTCTGATGACTAGAATTTTTTAGGGTCTAGCCTCATTCAATTCTTTAACATATTTATTGATTGACAGCTATATGCCAGTGTTAGGAATACACTGTATGAACAGTCAAACTCTGTTTGACATACTCTCTGGCCTCATGAAGTTGACAATCTAGTTGGGAAAAATGCATGAATTAGATAATATAAGTACTTAATTTCAAATTGTAATAAAAGCTGTGAAGAAAAAGTGCAGACTGCTATGAGACAATATAATAGCTGGAGTTTTGTCCTTCTTACAAATGTATCCAATAGACTGAACCCAATAGAGTGAAAGCAGAGGTTAACTATTTCCCTTTCTCATCAATATCCCTTTAAACTTGCTTTGTTGGATAGTTCTTTGCCCCTGAGTTTTAGATTGCCAGAGCTGCTATGACAAATGTCATACAATGGGTTGGCTTTAATAACAGGAATTTGTTGTCTCAAGGTTTTGGAGGCTAGAAGTCCAACCTCAAGGTATTAGCAGGGCTTGCTTTTAGCCCTGGGGTCTGCAGTGCTCCTCAATCCTCTGTCACATGGTTATATCTCTGCTTCTCTGATTTCTGCTGACTTCTGGCTTCTTCTGACAGACCACATCTCAATACTGAGGCTGTCCTTGACTCAATCTAGCCTCATCTAAACAGGATTTCCAAAGATCTTATTCACAAGTGAGTCCATACCTTAACTAATAATAATATCTTCAAAGGTCCTATTTACATGAGTTCAAAGGTCCTATTTACACATGAGTTCAAAGGTCCTATTTACATGAGTCCAAGATCCTATTTGCACATGACTTCAAAGGTCCTATTTACACATGAGTTCACACTCACAGGTCCATGGTTTAAGACTTGATTACATTTCATATTCAATGGATACAATTTGGGGCAGATTCTGGAGATTTCTAGTCATTTTAAGATATTAAAATCTCAGAGCAGCTTAATGTCACAGCTTTAATTTCTCATACAGGAAGGCTTTTCCCCTTCTCCAGCTGATTTAGGCTTGGAAACTCACCATGGAAAGCAGGTATGGGGATTTTCTTCTCATTTCTTTATTTCACCTCTTCCCAGTTGGCTAGAGGACATTCCTATACTCTTCAAGTTTGGGCCTGGTTGGGGGAAGGCAGATTAGAGTTAAAAGATAAAGAAACATTTTCTGTTTTCTTTCCATTGATCTTTCTGATGATGTCTACCATTTTGGAGGTATGGGCTATGGAAATAGCAGCACATATATGTTAAATGAGTACTAATTCCTGTGCCTTAGAAAATTCTTTCCTTACATTAGCACATCCAGTTTTTCCTACTCTCTGTCCTTTTCTCAAAGTCAATCCTTATCCCAGACAAAACATTTCTTCTAATCAATGATGGTTGTTTCTGAATTGCTTTTGTGGTAGAAACTTCTCAACTTTTGTTTTCAAAACAAAACTGCTAAGCAGTTTTACCACTGGTTATATCAATGTCTTTGCTTATATATCTCTTTAGAAAACCAAAGAATTAGTCACATTTATATTCCCCTTCTAGAAACCACATAGAACACTACTCTTAGTAGTCCTACACTGTACTACTAGTCTACCAGTTTGTCAGTATAGAAATAGAACATTACTTTGGACTCAATAAATCCCAGTGTCCCATCTGTAATTTGTTATATGAGCATGAGTCTTTCACTGACAAGCCACAATCATTGGCATTGAGATCATTTGTAGTGAAGGCTGTAAGTTTCTGTCAATAGTCGCACAATTTATTATTAACTTGACTCAAAATTTGCTGAGTCAATATGGTATGTGGAACAATTTTGGGGTGAACAGATTTGCTTCACCGCATGCAAATCATATTTTAGGTATTTCATCATGGTAGCCATTATCATTTTTATTTTTCTACCCTAAATATGTATATAAAGTCTAGAATAGTCTGTATAATAATGATAATTTGGCTTCGGAATTTCAACTTTTCTCATTCTAATACTCATCAGAGAGTCAGTACTATACTTGTCATCCTTAGGGTTTAGCCTATTAGTGTTTTTTTTTTTATGATTCAGGCCTATTCTGGTGCCCTTGGGCTTGTACAAATAACTAATAATGATAACACCATCCCTAGAGACAGCCCACCTAGTTAGAGCTAAACACTGTAAGGGAGGCTGCCCACCTGGAATCTACATGCCTGGGCAGGAGAATCCATTTTACACAGAAATGTGTATTCCATGGCACCTGGAGAGATTGGAGCATTATGAAAATAATGTAAAAAAGACTCATTAAAGAAAGAATTCACCCTATAAAATGCTGTTCTAGTTTGCTAGCTGCCAGAATGCAACACACCAGAAACAGATTGATTTTCAATAAAGGGGGATTCATTTAGTTAATGTATAGTTCTTCAGAGGAAAGGCAGCTTACTTTCAACTGAGGTTCTTTCGTATGTGGTAAGGCACAGGGAGATCTCTGCTGGCCTCTTCAGGTTCCAGAAACCTCTGGGTTCCAACAACTTTCCCCAGGGTGATTCCTTTCTGAATCTCCAAAGGCCTGAGCTGAGCTGCAAGTGCTGAGATGAGGTGTGCTGAGATGAGGTATGCTGAGCTGCTTGGGCTGTGCTATGTTGAGCTCTCTCATTTAAGCACCAGCCAACTAAATCTAACTGCTCATTACATCTGCAGTAGGCATGCCTCCTCGCCCACTGCAGATGTAATGAGCAGCAGCAGATGAGGTTCACGTACCATTGGCTCACGTCCACAGCAACAGAACCAGGCACCTTCACCTGGCCAAGTTGACACTTGAACCTAAATACCACAAATGCATTCTAGAATGTAGTTAACTTAAGAATAATTTATACAATGAACCAGAATATAATAAAGTTCTGACATTAATTTTCTTTTTTAAAAATATTTTTATTGTAAAGCCTGGCATTAATTTTCAATTTCCCATCTCTAGAATTTGGAATCCATATGTATTTAAGAGATTTTTTTTTTCTTTTTTAACATGGGCAGGCACTGGGAATCGAACCCAGGTCTCCAGCATGGCAGGCAAAAACTCTGCCACTGAGCTACCATTGCCCTGCATTTAAGAGATTTTTAACTTCTCTGAATTTGTTGGATTTCTTTTTTTCTTGAGTTGATCATGTTCAGTGACTCTTTTCTGGTTAATGTGTTGGGCTTTTTCAAGGCTAAAATAGTCAAATTCTTCATTAAGAACTTGTTTTCAATGTTACAACTAAGGAAGGCTGCATTTTCCAACATGCCCGCAAATGGCTCCCACTAGTCACTTGGCAATCAGCCCGCGAATGTCTCAGCCCTGTGGTCGTCCCTGAATGGCTCTGTGTGATCAGCCTTCGGCCCCTTTGGGTCCTTTCTAAACTGTAATGAAGTGGTGAGTGCTTTTACCTCCTTTCTAGTGTGAAAAATATTCTTATGATTTTGGCTCCAAACTGAAAATAAGTTTCCCTTTGAGAGGAAACATGAATATCATTATTCTTTCTGGTTAATTCTATTAATGGTCTGTACTGGCAGCTCAGCTCATTTACACCCACTGTCACATGACTTGTATTTTTAAGGTACCATGTGCCCTAGGAACTATCCCCTGAGATGCCTCCTGAGAAATAATCCCATGGTGAAGTATGTTGGGCAGCACCGCATAGCATACCCTTCTTTTAGATATTCTTAGTGCACATTAGAGACTCACAGGCTCTGGAAAATCCTGCAGTAAACACACTTGGCTTACCTTAGGATCCCCCAACTTAATTTTACCCATTTTTGAAAATAAATACCTATTAACTTCTCAAAGGACTTATCTCCTATGGGGCACATCTGGAAAGCTGCTGTAGGGTTTGAAGGTAAAAAAGCACTCTCCTCTAGACTCTCATCTAACTATCACAGCTTATCTGAGATGGATTTAGGGATAAGAATCTAATTTTACAGAAGAGGAAAGTGATTCTTCAAGTAGTTAAGTAAAAAAAAAAAAAGAAAACAACAGAGAAAGCTTTCATGTTATTGGGATCCAGATAACTACTCTACAGGCTGAGAGAAGTGCTGACGTGGCATAGTGTTCATAAGAAATACAGATTTGATTTTGCTCAAAAAGGAAATCACAGTCTGTTGAGACTCCGTGTGTGCGCGTGTGAGCCTTTTTTCTGAGTATGGCTAGAATTAATCCCAGCTGAGATTCCAAAAAGAGGGAGATGATTGGACTTGATGCCTGAATGTGGTTAGCAAGTCAGAGTTCCCCAGTTCAATTCCCAGACCTGTGCTGTCAGGGCCCCTCAACATATGCTTAGTAGCCTGAGAAATAGGGGGGTCTACTGGTTTGATCACAAGCCCGGCAACACACCCTATTGGTGCTAAGCCAGTACTCACAGTACTTAAGACATTTCAAGGATAGAGCCTCTCTCGGTAATTTGGACACCAGTCAGAGAAAACAAGCTAGTGGCTTCTTCTTATTTCATTTTTTCCCTTGATGCATGAAAACTACGGTGCCACATGGGGTCCTATATCCCTTACATAGTCAACCCCAGTTGTTGGAGGCAATGCCACCAATTATCCATGGCAGATTTGCGCTTTGTGAAAAATAAACACCCACAGGACATGTGGTTTTAAAGGTTTTTCCCTGTGGGTCAGCAACGGAAGTGACTGAGTTCCCATTGCAGCTTATTAGTAGGCCAAAATCTTGTTAAATTGGAAGTTTTCTCCATTTAGTCTTTCCAAAGCTTCTGCTGATAGAACTTTAGGAATCCAATTGTTTTTTATGACTTCAAGTAATCTTTTAAGCACAGCTTCATTGTTTTCATAGCCCAAAGCTGTTTAGAGTGAAGCTATTTTACCCAAACCCAGTCTGATGAATATATATTACATGCCCATTATATAGGCATTTTAGCTGGGCAAGTGATGTTTTCATTATTTCTAAACTTGATGGAATGATTCATAGAAATTAAAGACTAAAAATTTCTGCAGTACTTGTTTTTCTACACTAGGTGATATGTACATTTATAGATCTGCAGGATTTGGTTTTAGAAATAGACTGTATCTAATAAAACATCTGGTTAAATCCTGATTTAGTTTGACACAAGAGTCCAGTTACCTACTGTGGAGAAAAGGAGTGTGTTGCTAGGACAGACTAGAGCATGCTTACATCAAAGCAATTGGATGAATAGAAAGATCTGATATTTTTAAAGAAGAGAGATGTCGCTTTGATTGGGTTGCTAAAACATCTGCCTGTTGACGCTAAAATGGATCTGAGACCTAGAGACAATTAACTACTGAGCCTGGCTGCCTGGCTACTACTTTCCATTGCACTCATTGCTGTTAATGTTTAATAAGACCCTCCTTTCTTTCCCCATTAAAGAGTGCATGTTGAGTTCATATAATTAGATTTAAAATGTGCAATAAATGTCTGGGGTTGGGTTGAAAGAGTCTTAAACTGTCTTGTCTGATGGCAGAGTAAAATAAAGTCTCTCCATTCTCAGTGTGGTATTTTTCTCACTCTACCATGATGCCTTCCTGTATTGATGAAACTCAGGAAAGTGAGTAATAACAGTGGGGAAAAGTTTGAATGGCACAAGAGGTGTTACTGGGGCAACTTCCATGTAAGTTGTAGTCATCAAGTGAAGCTTGGAAAACGTGGAGGATCAAGAATTATAAAAACTATGCAGGATATGTAAACAAGACACATAAGGATAATTTTGATGGCAAACATTTAAATTGCTTACATTTTGTGGATGTTAAGATTAAATTTACTAGTCCACTAATCTAAAATCCAATGATGTCTGAAAAGAGAAAAAGTCATGCTGGTTTGCAACAAAATCATTTGAAAAGAGAGAGGAATATGGGAAGATGGTAGAGTAGGAAGGTCTAAGAATCAATCCCTCCATCATAACAACTATTGAACTGGCAGGTACTGTGAAACAACTATTTTGAAATTACAGAGCCAACTACAACACTGTGCAAGTTCCAGGGAGGAATAGGAGAAAGAGACTAGTAAATTGCAATAAATACCAATTCCGGTATTCAAGAAAATCTTTGTCAAATGACTAGCTGAATGTGACTGTGTGATTGTGAAAACCTTGTGTCTGATGCTCCTTTTATCTACTTTATTGACAGATGAGTAAAGCATATGGATTAAAAATAAATAAATAATAAGGGAAACAAATGTTAAAATAATTTTAGTAGATTGAAATGCTAGTGATCAATGAGAGGGAGGGGTGAGGGGTATGGTATGTATGAATTTTTTTCCGTTTTCTTTTTCTGAATTGATGCAAATGCTCTAAGAAATGGTCATGATGATGAATATACAACTGTGTGATGATATTGTGAGTTATTGATTATATAACAAGAATGGAATGATCCTATGGTAAGAATGCTTGTGTTTGTATGTGGTTATGTTTCATAAATAAATTAATTAATTACTTTTAAAATGACTAGCTGAATACAAACTTAAGGAACAGGTAATTCAGAGACTAAATCTTAGAGTTAACACTATAAAATATTAAAATACATAGTATGAACAAAACACTAAAAGACAAATAAAGCAACAGGAAATGATGGCTCATGCAAAGTAATCAGATAAACATCCAGAATCCATAAACCGAGAGAACCAGACTTTGGACTCAGTAGATAAACTTTCAAATTCGTCCTGAATATGCTCAAAGAGATAAAGGAAAACATAGAAAAAGAACTAAAGGATATGAGGAAAACAATGAAATCATAATATGGGCATCTCTTTGACATTATCAGTAAGAACCAAACAGAAATACTGGAGCTGAAGATTACAATAACTGCAATGAAAAATTCCCTCGAGGGTTTCAACAGCAGATTGGAGGTGAGAGAAGAAAGAATCAGTGTTCTTAAAGACAAGACAACTGAAATGATTCTGGTAAAGGGACAGAAAGAACAAAGAATAAAAAAGAATAAACAGAGCCTAAGAGACCTGTATGGTAACATGAAGCATACTAATATGCACACTATGGGAGTCCCAGAAGAGCAGAAAGAGGGAAAGGAACAGAAGGAAAATTCAAAGTAGTAATAGCAGAAAACTTCCAGAATTTAATGGAAAACATGAACATGAGCATTCAAGAAGCTCAGCGAACACCAACGAATTATGTACAAGGAATCCCAGTAAGACTAAGTGCCAATTTCTCATTAGAAACATGGAGGTAAGAAGGCAGTGGTACAAAATATTTAAAGTACAGAAAGAGGCAATTACCCAAGAAAATTTTTTTACCTTTCAAAAATGAGGGAGAGATTTTAAGACACTCCCAGATAAACAAAAGCAGAGGGAGTTTATCACCGCTAAGCCTATTTAAGCAATGCTAAAGAGAGTTTTTCAGACTCTAAGGAAAGGACATAGACAGTGGATTGAAGCAGCATAAAGAAACAAAGACTTCCAGTAAAGGTAACTATCTGGGTAATTATAAATATTAGTGCTACTGTACTGTATTTTTTTTTGGTATGTAACTCTATTTCTTACTTCTTACAGGTGCAAAAATGCATAAAAAATGATACATCTCAATGTACAAAGACATTATTTGTAAAATACAAAAAAAGGTAGAGGTACATTAAAAGGATTATAAGATGATACGATGAACATCTGTACACCAACAAATTAGATAACCCAGATGAAATGGACAAATTCCTAGAAACACACATACTATCTACACTGACTCATGAAGAAATAGAGGAACTCAGCAAACTAGTATCCAGTAAAGAGATTGAATCAGTAATCAGAACCTCCCAACAAAGAAAAGGCCAGAATGAGATGACTTCCTGGTGAATTTTACCAAACATTCCAAGAAGAATTAACACCAATTCTTCTCAAACTCTTCTAGATAACTGAAAAGAAGGTAACATCTCTGAAGAAGATATACAAATGGTCAAAAAGCACATGAAAAGATGCTCAACATCCTTAGGCCATAGGGAAATGCAAGTCAAAAGCACAATGAGATACTATTTCACATTTCACACCCACTACAGTAGCTACTATTTTTTTTTTTAATGGAAAATTACAAATGTTGGAGAGGATGTGGAGAAATAGGAATACTCATTCATTGTTGGTGGGAATGTGTCATGGTACAGCTGCTATGGAAGACAGCTTGGCAGTTTCTCAGAAAGTTAAGAATAGACTTACTATGTGACCCAGCATTCCCACTTCTAGGTCTATACCCAAAAAAATTGAAAGCAGGGACTGTACCAGATATTTTCACACTCATGTTCATAGAGGTATTATTCATATTTGCCAAAGGATGGAAGCACCAAGTGTCCATCAGCAGATAAATGGATAAACAAAAGTCATATAGACATACAATGGAATATTATTCAGCAGTGACAAGGAATGAAATTCTGATACATGTGACATCATGGATGAACCTTGACATCATATTGAGTGAAATAAGCAAGACACAAATGGGCAAGTATTATCTGAATTCACTGATATGAAATAATTAGAATAAACAAATTCATGGAGTCAAAAAAAATGGAATAAAGTGTTACCAGGGGCCTGGGTAGGAAATGGGGAGTTAATTCTTAATTGGTACAGAATTTCTGTTTTGGGTGAAGGAAAATTTTGCTAATATATGGTGATGATGGTAGCAAAACACAGTGAATGTAATTAACAGCACTGAATTCTATATTCGAATGGGTTAAAGGGGGGAAGTTTTAGTTTGTATATATGTTGATGGAATAAAAAATTGAAAAAGCATATGAAGCTCACTCTTACTACCAAGGCCATTCTCTTAAATAAGTGCTCCCCAGATTGTTGCATATCTTGGTTAATTTCAAGAGTTCAGGAAAAAATTGGTGTTGACAATTTTTGCCAGCATTCTCATTGTTTTTATGAAGCTGATGACTGGGGAGGTCCTTGTTTTGTCATTCCTGCTGGTCTTCACTCATGCATTCCTTACCTTGGCAAACAGCAGAATGTTCCCAGGGCAGCCACCTCTCCTTGCTGCACAATCTCTCACCTTTAGACATTACCATAAATAGTGGTGGGACACACACATTTGTACCCCCCAAACTGCTGGAGGCACAAGACAATTTGTTTCAATGATCATCTTGAAGCATCCTTGATATGAGAAAAGCTGACTTCCCTTCTCCATCACGGTAGAGTGAAGATGAGATTGGGTTAGGTTGGGGGGGTGGGGAGGAGGGAAACACCATATAGGTCCCTCAGCTTCATACTCCTCTCACATTAATTTCAACTCGCTTGTCACTTTGAGGAGGGTGTTGGGTGAGTGAAGGCAAATCCAATTATCATCCATATTCTCTGCAAATTCTGTTTTACCATTTTGGGATAAGTGGGGTCCTTGGCTGTTTGAAGCCTCTGCCAAAACTGAGTCACAGAGTTTCTATTTTGATATTAGGTTACACTTACTTTTAGAAAAATCTTTGCCATGCCAGAAGTCTGAAGTTTGTGTCAATTCTCTATATCCTTCCTAATTTTGGTCCAAATTTCATTGCATTTGACAAATATTACTTATGGTTTGTGGTTTGTTGTCATAGCCAATTTTTTTTAAGTTTCACAGAAATGGTGATTTGACTGTGTTTTTTCATTCTTTTGTTATTTTTGGTAGGTTTCATGGAGAAGAAGAAGTGAAAATGTTCTATCATTTCCAACTAGAAATCTACAAATATATTTCATGGGGTAGTCTCATTGCATAAATCCCCTGAGGTGTCTCTTGGAAGACTATCCTAATGCTGAATTAAAATATGACCAATGTTTCTATTTTGTAAATGAAGTTCCTCTTGTTTCAGGCCATAACACTATGGGTGACTTACTTAATACTTAACCCCAGTACTCTATGTACCCCTTACTCCGTATGACTTCCACTGGTTGCCATTATGGGAAAGAGATCCATGCACTAAATAAATGCAGAATGATATCGTCTGTAACTACTTAGTCACTTAAGTTGTTTCTTGACAATTATTGAAATGCTTATTTAAGTAATCTATTAAAGCCTGTTCTTTGTTAAATCTATGGTCCTTATTTCCAACTGGAGCAATATATAATTTGCCTCCCACTTATTCCCCTTTAGGATTTAGTAAATAGCTTAAGTATTGTACGACTGGGCTAGATATAGGGACGTCTCAAGGAAACATGTCTCAGTTTGCTAAAGCTGCCGGGATGCAATAGATTAGAAATGATATAGCGGGGGATTTATTAGCTTATAAGTTTACAATTCTAGGGTTGTGAAAATGCCCACATTAAGGCATCAACAGGATGCTACCTTCTCTGAAGGCTGGTTACCGGAAGCTTGGGCTCGTCTTTCAGATAGGAAGGCGCCTGGCAACGTCTGCTGATCCTTTTTTTCCAGGTTTCACTGCCTCCAGCTTCTGGCTTCAGTGGCTTCCTTGCTCAGCTTCTGTGTGTCTTTGTCTCTCAGCTTCTCTTAATTCTACCTCTTAGCTTCTGCATGTGTTTTATCCTCTTTTAAAGGACTCCAGTAAGCAGATTAAGGCCCACCTTGAATGGGGAGGATCACATCTCAGTTGAAATAACCTAATCAAAAAGTCCTACCACAATAAGTCTGCACCCTCAGGAATAGATTAAAGGAAGATGCTTTTTTTCCTGGGGTCATTAACAGCTTCAAACTGTGCAATGTCCAAAACGGAACTCCAGATATTGTTCCTAAACTCCATTCTTCATCTTGCTGCACGCTAAAATTTTGGTGCATTTTTTACTCCTCTTTCCCTCTCTCTACTCAGTGATCCATAAACAGCTCTGCTGACTTTGGGTTCATAAGATATTCAGAATTTACACCCTTTTTACCATCCTCACTGCTACCCCCAGGAAGAGCCCCCTAATCAAGCTCCATGCTCCCGGCCAATGTACCCTCAGTGCAGTGAAATGAAAAGATACACCAAATCTCACTTCTTTAAGAAAACTCTCCAATGGCTTTCCACCTCTCCCAGAGTAAAGGCCAAAGTTTTTACTATGTTTTAAACACGCAAGGCTGTACATGATTCGGCTTCCAGCTACCTCTCTGACTTTACCCCTTACCGTTTTCACTCCCTTACTTTCTTCAGATCTTTATCTGAAGTAGCATTGGTCTATGCGACTCTCTTGGCCACCATGCAAAATGATGACTCTTTTCATTCCTTCTCTGACAGTTCAAATCATTCTTTCCTACTTAATTTATATTCATAGCACTCATTACTGTCTAAGGTCGACATCTGTACTTATTTGTCTTGTTTATTACCTGTCTGTCTCACTCAGATGCAGACTCCCACAGGGCAGAAGTCACTGTGTGTTTCTCTGCTGTGGCATCATTAGTGCCTGGAAGAGAGCCTGCACATATTAGGTGCTCAGTGGCCTTGTGAGGAGTGAATGAACAGCAATGCCACACATGTAAATATCATCAATCACATGTGCAGCAACACAAGAGTTGTTGAAAACCACTCCTGCATCACATTTCATGCAAGAGGAATGGCCACTGATTTACTTTAAAACTGGTTACCCCTTGACTCCTCTCCTGAGATAAGGTTTCCCTGTTGGGTCTGCGGGAAGCCCATGGAAGTGGGCTAAGCAGCAATTCACGTTTTGAATTGCACAGCAGTAAGTGTTGTTTCTTTGAAAAGAAAGGAAGTGAGCATGTCAGAGGAATTCTTTCTTTCTTCTGTGATAGCCAATTGCATTTTACACATTTTTTTTTTCTTTAGGTATAGGGTCCGAGATTCAAACCTGGGTCTCCCGCATGGTAGGTGAGCATTCTACCACTAAACCACCCGTTCATGCAGCCAATTGCATTTTAAGAGGGGATTCCCACCCACAGGGTAGCTTGGAGCAGTATTCCCAAAGAAAGTCCAGTCACCTTCAGAATACAGTTTGTCGTTTTCAGAATATAGAGATGAGACACCATTTGACATTCTTTGATGAGTAAGAGGAAAGAAGTTGCTAATGATTATCTGTAATTTACTTCTGGTTATTTCAAGGACAGGATGGAAGGAGGAGAAAACAAGATCAATTAGATAAGCAGAGGGTGAATTAGCCATTTAATCAAGTACCTAAGGCATGAAGCACGCAGTTCTTCTACGAGACACCATTATCCTTAATGGTGTTCTTTAAAGCATCTTCAATTTTTCTAATGAAGACAGAAAGCCCCATCTCTAGTGAAGTGTTTCTGTTTGCTTGTCTGACCACAGGATTATCTATTCCATTCTATCCCCCAGGGGGCTGATGCTCTTCCCCTTTGTTCCTCATAGAATTATATATAGAGAGACTCCATCCAAATTATTTAATCAAATTATTCTTGCTCTGGCCAATATAAGTGCTTAAATATCCACACTTATTGCTTCTCCTTCTAATGGTATTCACTTACCTAAAATTACTCCTTAATTGATAAGATATATGAACAAAAATTCTATCAGGCAAAATGTTAAATGAATCCAAACCATTTAGAGTGTTTCCATGCCGACCCTTGGTTTACTTAATCTCCAGTGAGTAGTCTTAAAGCTAGGATTTAATCTTTACTATGACTAGTCTGAAAGAGCAGAAGGAAACAGGTTGAAGAAGAGGTGGCAAACAAACAGGGAAAACCCTTTTTGGTCTTTAATGTCTTCACTGCACAAAATGCTATGACTTTATTTGGTTCCTGTGTTTTCTAGTTGAGGTGAAGGGAATCATCCCAATACATATGGAAATAGTAGTGCTATATATTCCATACAATTTGGTTAAAACGGCATTGAAGACATTAACTAATAGAATCACATTTTTTTTAAACCAACAAGCTATAATTTATCAGGTATAATTTACATACAGTAACAATGCAAAAAGTCATGTCACTATCACCGCAATAAAGATAGAATATTTCTATCACCCCCCAAAGTTGTCTCTTTGTAGTCAATGCCCTTCCTTTACCCCTAGACCCTGACAACCACTGATGGGTTTTCTTTTCCTGTGGCTGCACATTTTCTAGAATATCATGGAAACGGAATCGTATTCAAGGTGGCTTTAAATGCGGGTTCTTTCAGTCACCGTATTCATTTAAGATTTATCTGTGCTGTTGCATTTATCAGTAGTTCACCCCATTTTATTGCTGAGGAGTGTTTCATTTCAAGTGTATATCAGAGTTTGTTGTTCATTCACCACCTGATGACATTTGGTTTATTTCCAGTTTTTACAAATTATGAATAAAGCCACTATAAACATGTGTGTCCAGGACTTTCTGCGCCAATATTTTCATTTCTCTTACCTAGCAAGGAGATGGCTGGACCTATATGGTAAATGTTTAATTTTGTAAGAAACTGCCAAAATGTCTTCCAACGTGGTTGTGCCAATATGCACCCTACCAACAATCCATGAAAGTTCCAGTTCCTCTGCATTCTTGCTAGCACTTGGTGTTATTTTAAAAAAAAAATTGAGACCTATAATATGATGCAACCACTGTATTGTGGTTTTAATTTGTATTTCCCTAATGGTTAATGATATTGAGCACATTTTTTGTGTGATTTTATGCACTCTGTATATCTTATTTTGAGAAGTAATTGTTGAAATTGTCCATTTTTCATTGAGCTGTTGGTTTCTTATTACTGGGTGCTGAGAGATCTTTATGTATCTGGATACAGTCATGATCACCATGAAAAATGATAGACACCTTCTCAAAATTTGGTTCAGACGTTACGACCGATGTTGCCACACATCAGTATGAAAAGGTGAGCTACTCACATGATGAGGCTTTCTGGGAAGGGTAGGGCAGACCCCTGAGTGGGTCCAAAAATGGCTTAAGAAAGCACAAGAGGAGACTGGCTTGGAGTTTATGTTGTTTGCAGTGGTGTGAGGGGTCCAGTGCCCACATTGGGATTTGCATGGTTTGAACTTCATGCCGACACCAAAAGAGAGCACCTGAGCTTCTTATCATGTTGCACAGAGTGGACAGAAGAAGGGGAAGTCAAGGGGATTGAAAACTGTCAATAGTCAGACATGAAAAATGCAGTCAGATTCTTTATTATGCAAGACCTTTATCTGATATGAGAAATCTGTTTTCAATATCAAAAAAATCAACTCATTATTTAATGTAAAGGAGGTATCAAACACATGAGTTTTGCCTACTTTTAAATATATACCTTAAAATCTGGAAGAACAAAGAAGATTATCATGTGGAAAGATAGTATTTGGGTTTTTTTCCTAAGGGAAATGTTCATTCTAAATGGTCCATGTTCATAGCCTATGAAAACATGGCTGTGAATATAATCAATAAAATATGGAAAGTCATGAGAATTGTTAAATCTCTTTCCCTTATTGTGAGAAAAGAATCCTATCTACCTGACCACACACCCTAATCACAATACTGCCCACATTTTTTGTTTGTTTGTTTTGTTTTGTTTTCATGCCCTGGTTGGATGGCTTGTTCCCAGGAGACTTCTTATTGTAGGTTTGGGGTCCGGTAGCTAAACAGCTGGCCATGAAACAGTGAACGCCTGTGTAGAGTTCCTGCAGCTGTTTATAATTCAAATGCAATCATTTTATGCATATTTCATTCATCTGTCAAAAATGAATTGAGCACCTACTACATACCTGTACTTGTTGGAATCTGAACATCAAAGTTTAAGTAAAATACGGTTGAAGCTGTCAAGCAACTCTATGTTTATTGAAAATGAGAAACCTGAAGAATATCAGAATGAAATCATCACTGAAATAGCATGAAATTGATTTTGTAAGGACTGTAAGTAAAATAGTAGGCTGTCCATCGTCCTTAAAGATTCACTCCAAATCAAAAGTATTTTATTGGGAAGTGCAATAGGATATCTTTGGAACTTTTTCTCAGAATTATGCAAGCCAGCATGGCATTTGGGAATCTGGTTTTCAACAGATATTACTAACCAGTATAATGAAGCATATTCTAGATGTTGATGAAATTTGGTCATTGAAACAGATAAACTGTTTTTATATGTTGCTACATTACTATATTAAAAAGTAATTTTACCTTTATCAAATATTCTTAAATTTGTGCTTATATCTCTGCCTCTTTTCCTGGGTCTGATGTGAAGGAATCCAATAATTAATATCAAGGAAAAATACAAGAGAGAGGGAGAAGGAAGGAAAGGAATAGATTGATTATTTATTACTTTGGGATGCAGGTGCTCAGAGCAAATTTATAACTAGGTAAAACAAGAATACTAATTACCTGGACTCCTTCAAACTATTGTCTTTAAAAATATCTTCATTGTTTATTTTTAGGACAGGGAAGGAGTAGATAAATAGGACCCTGATTACTGCGATGAGCATCTGTTCTCTGCTTTGAACAGTGACTTTCAAAGAGTGATTCCCAGATCACCAACATCAGCCTTACCTGAGAACCTATTAGAAATTCAGATTCTCAGGCCTTATTCCATATCTACTGAGTCAGAAACCCTGGGAGTGGGCTCTAGCAATCTTTTCTGACAAGCCCTCCAGGGATTCTAATGCATACTGAAGTTTGCACCCACTAGTCTGAAGCAGTTTGACTTTGGGTACAATTTGCATGGTTTTACAAATAATCTGACATACACGTCCTAGGAGATGATGTAGCAAACACCTATTGTTAAGCAAAGGTGTGATTTAGGGGGCCATGCCTCCCCTATCCTAGTCTCTGCTACCACCACCATTTTACCTGAACACACATTGGTAACTCTCCCTGAGAGGCGTTTTGGTAAATACATAAATTTGTCTATTTTGTTACATTCTCAATGATTTGGGTTTTTAAAAAATCCTTTTATTGTAGTAATATATATACAACTCAGAAGTTCCCATTTAACAAAACTCAAGTGTTATTATTAATTAATTATTATTAATTACTATTAGTTCAGTGGTATTAACCACATTCACAATATTGTGCTGTCATCACACCATCCATCATTCAAACTCGTTCGTCACCTCAGACAGAAACTCTGCATCCACTACCCCCTTGGCCCCTGGTGACCTGTAATCTATTTTCTGTCTTTATGAAATGATTCATTCTAGGTATTTCATATAAATGAGATGATAAGATATTTGCCGCTTTGTGTCTGGCTTATTTCACTCAACATGATGTCTTCAAGTTTCATCCATATTGTAGTATGTATCTGAACTTCATTCCATTTTATGGTGGAATAATAGTTCATTGTCATATTAATTATAATAAGATACTACATTTTTTTTATCCATTCATCTGATGATGGGCATTTGGGTTGCTTCCATATTTTGGCTATTGTAAATAATACCACTATGAATATAAGTGTGCAGATATCTGTCTGCTTTCAGTTCTTTTGGGTATACACTTAGAAGTGGGATTGCTAGGTCATTTGGTAATTTTATACCTTACTTTTCTGAGCAATCACCAAATTGTTTCCCACAGTGTCTATACTATTTTACATTCCCACTAACAATGTATGAGTGTTCCTGTTTCTCCATTACCTCTCCAATTCCTGATACTGTCTTTAAAAAATACAGAGTAGCCTTCTTGTGGGTGTGAGATGGTATCTTATTGTGGTTTGATTTCCTTTTACCTAATGGCTCATGATGTTGAGCATTTTTTCCTGTATTGACTTACCACTTGTATGTCTTCTTTGGAGAAATGTCTGTTCAAGTCTTGCCCATTTTTATTGGGTTGTCTTTTTGTTACTGAGTTGTAGGAGTTCTTCATATATTTTGAATATTAAACCCTTATTAGATATGTGGTTTCTAAATATTCTCTCCCATTTTATAGTTTGTCTTTTACTTTCTTGACGAAGTCCTTTGATGTACTTTACATTACAAAGAAGTTTGTAATTTTAACGGTTTCAATTATCAATTTTTTCTTTTGTTGCTTGGTGTGCAGTCTAAGAAACCATTGCCTAACACAAGGTCCTGAAGATGCTTCCTTATGTTTTCTTCTAGCAGTTTTATAGTCTTAGTTCTTATACTTAGGCCTTTGAATCCATTTTAATTTAATTTTTGTATATTAAAATTTATTCTTTTGCATTTGATTGTCTGGTCCTCCTAATACCATTTGTTGAAGAGACTATCCTTTTTTCATGGAGTGGTCTTGGAACCCTTGTCAAAAATCAGTTGACCATACAAATGTAAACAAGGATAGAAGGGTATATGGGAAAGAACATAGATATTGAAAACTATGGACTATAATTAGCAGTAATATTTTTATAGTCTTTCATCAACAGTAACAAATTTACTACACTAATACTGTGGATCAACAATAGGAAGAGATAAGGGGTATGGGAGGATTTGGGTTTTCTTTTTTATTCTTCTTTCTGTTTTGAAGTAATGAAAATGTTCTAAAATAAATCATGGGAATTTATGCACAACTATGTGATGATACTGTGAGCCATGAATGTATACTTTGGATGGTTTGTGTGCTGTCTGAATATCTCTCAATAAAATTAAGGGAAAAAAAAGCAACTAGCAACTATGTATAGCACAGCAAAATGCTTAGGTAGAGGATGGCTTGGGTGTTGTCTCATGATAGTGTGATTATTAAAGTGCCAGAAATTTCAACTTAAAAGAAATTCAGCTGGCCAAAGGAGTGATGGTTTGTTTCTGAACTCTGAATTTCATTCCATTGCTCTAAAGAACATGCCTGTCCTTTCACCACACTGTTTTAATTACTGCAGTTTTTTTTTTTTTTTTTTTTTTTTTGCCTAATTGCTCTGGTTAGAACGTCCATTGAATTGAATATATTGAATAACAGTGAGCTGAAGGGGAAAGCTTCTAGCCATATACCATAGAATATGATATTAGGTATGGATTTTTCATAGATGCCCTTTATCATGTTAAGGATGTTTCCTTCTATTCCTAGTTTCCTAAGTGTATTTATCAGATCATCAATTGAAATGATCATGTGGGCTTTGTCCTTCATTCTATTAATGTGGTATACTACATTAATTGATTTTTTATGTTGAACCACCCTTAAATTCCTGGGATAAATCCCACTTGATCATGATATATAATTATTTTAATGTGCTGTTGCATTCAGTGAGCTAGAAAGTTAAGGTTTTTATTTTTGCTTCTATATTCATGAAGGATATTGGTCTTTAATTTTATTTTCTGGTGTTATCTTTATCTGGTTTTAGTATTACAGTGGTGTGTGCCTTATGGAATGTGTTAGGAAGTGTTCCCTATTCTTCAATTTTTTGCATGAGTTTGAGCAGACTTGATGTTAATTCATCTTGGAATGTTTGGTAAAATTTACCAGTGAAGACATCTTGTCTTGGGCTTTTCTTTGTTGAGAGGATTTTGGTTGCTGATTCAATCTCTTTACTTGTTATTGGTCTGTCGATATCTTTTATTTCTTCTGAGTCAGTGTAAGTCGTTTGGGTATTTCAAGGAATTTGTTCATTTCATCTAGGTTATCCAATCTGTTGGCATACAACTGTTCATAGCATTCTCTTCACATCCTTTCTATTTCTGCTATGTCAATAGTAATGTACCCCCTGTCATTCCTAATTTTAGTTATATGACTATTCTTTCTTTCTTTTTTAAAAGGTTTGTCATTGTATTGATCTTTTCATAGAACCAACTTTTGTGTGATTGATCATTCCAGTTTGCTATTATGTAGAATTGCCTAATCTAGCTTTTGTGTTTTCACAGATTTGAGAATATGGAGATGAGCTGTATTAAATATAGTGACTCATGTCATTCATTTATCAATAAATGAATGTTTTTATTCAGAATGTAGCATGTTACCTAGCTAGGTCCTACAGACATAGCACAATTTATAAGATACTATCTCTGTTTTGATATATTTATAGTCCAGAAGAGTAATGGTCTGAAATAAATATAATGTAGATAAAAAGTAGCAATTGGAAAGAGGAAGAAGGGGAAGTCCTCTGTGAGGTCACTGCTGAGTTGACCTGTCCCTGTGATTCCAACAGCATTTTATTTTTATTATAATTTTTATCCAGTGACTAAAGTCTTTGGGACCTTAGTACATAGCACTTAATTTGACTCTCTTGAATTTCTTCTTTTTCCTATCACTGTCCCTGGGGGGGGAGGGGGTGGTGAAGAAGGAGTGGGGAGGACCTTTATTTTATTTCAGAAGCAATAGCACAAAGTGGAACAGCTGAAGCTATCACTTATGGTATATTTTATATAAATAAGATATACAACCTTCTCTCGAGCTATCATGACCATTAGGAACTATAAACAAACAAAAACCCAAATCAATAGTAAATGTCACAGTGGAATAACGCTTTGTTTCCTCTTTCTAGAGGAGACAGCACCAAATACTTCATTCTCTTTACTCTGCTCTATCCCCCATCATATACCATTGTTTATAATACTAACAATTACGACAATGCAGTAGCATACTCAATGACTCATCAGCTCCCGCCTTCCAGAGGCTTCAGCTTTCACATGCACAATGAGTAATGGCTCATTGAGACATTGCTTAATATCTGTAATCAGTTTTAGTCTGATGTGATTCACAAAATGCATTCTTCTTTTCCAGTAAATGATAAATTAGAAGGCTATTGCCTAGAGGAGAGAGAGAGACACATTTTCCGGCATCAAAAATTTATTTCCGAAACAACTTTCTTTTGAATCCTTGAATGTCACTTTCAGCTGTTTCCAATCTTCTAAATGTGTCGCTGCTAATCACCCAGACATGTGAGAGGCAGTGTCAGAGTGTGTAGTTATTTAACAGGAAATGTTGTCATTAGAATTGAAGAAGTGGCTCCTCTTAATCTGAGGAGGTGGCAAGAAGGAATTGGGTGGAGGAATGGATATGGAAGGAGAAAAAATAGGAAAAAAGTCACACATATACAAGGAAGCAGAAAATTTCATAAGTAATAAAATTTCATCACATTGGGTTAAACAATTAAAATTATTGTTTTTCAAATGTGAATAAAGGCTTTGAAAAGTCCTTGAAATTTCAAGGATTAGTTCAATTTCCTAAGTGAAGGGAAACTAAACAAGATTGCAAAGTTGCTATTAGACCTACATCTAAATATTCTTTATATCACTTAGTAGTGTCTGTTTTCAAACTGGTAAAAAGATTTTGCTGCTCTACTGTTTCCATTATTATTGTTAAAAATACAGAAGCAACCCAAGCATCCATTGATGTATGAATGGATAAACAAAATGTGGTGTTTACATACAATAGAATATTATTCAGCCAATAAAGGATGCTCTGAGACATGCAATAACATGGATGAATTCAGAAGACATCACGCTGCATGAAATAAACTAGCCACAAAAGGACAAATACTTTATGATCTACTTACATGAAATGAGCAGAATATGCGAATTTATAAAGTCAGATACTAGAATAGAGGGTACCAGAGGCTGGGTGGGGTTAAGGAAAGAGGATTTAACATTTAATTGGTATGGAGTTTTTATTTGGGAAAAGTTTTGGCAACAGGATCCCCAAATAGCCAAAACCAGCTTGCGAAAGGAGCAAAGCTGGAGGACTCACAGTTCCTGATTTCAAGACATTACAAAACTATAGTAACCAAAACAGCGTGTCTTAGCATAAGGATAGTCAAATAGAACAATGGAATAAAAATGGAAAGTTCAGAAATAAACCCACATATCTATGGCCAATAGATATGTCCACTCAATGGACAAATATATATATATATATATATTAGTTTAGAAGGAAAGTAATAGTTGATAAGGATGCAGAGGAATAGGAACCCTGATGCCTGGGAATGCAAAATAGTGCAGTTGCTATAGGAAACAGTTTGGCAGCTCCTCAAAAAATTAAATATAGAATTACCATATGACCCCAGAATCCCACTTCTAGGTATATATCCCAAATAATTGAAAACAGGGACTCAGATACTTTCACATCAATGTCATGGTGACATGAACAATTGCAAAAACTTTAGCTTAGATTTGAAAATTAAAGAAAAATAACAAAAATTTAAGTGTATAATTTGGAAACTTTAAAACACGACCTTGGAAAACAATTCTCCATGGGTCTCTTGTGTTGCTTTACATCATGTGAACTCAGGCACAGACTGCCTTCTTTCCGGAATATCTTTTTTTTAGACTGCTTTCCTTCTGGAATATCTTTTTCTTTTACAGATGTTTGTATAGCTAAGAGAATTGGAAGAGAGTTTCTCCCTCCAGGGCAAAGGGCAGGTTTCTTAATAGCCAATATAATAAAGATAATGTCTCTGTCTGGGGCAAAGTTTGGGCAGGATTACTGTGTGTTATAAAGTATTCATGTTCTTTAAGTTCAGAGTTCCTTTTCTGTAATGCAACCTACTATATCTACAGGCATCACCTGGCCCTTTTCACATTGGCCTTTGTGAACTGGAGCTCAGGGAACTGGTGCAAATACTGATACTCTGGCTGAGATGACTGCTGTGAGCAATAAATTGTCCTTTGTTTCTGTCCCAGAAGTCTCATGATTTCTGCCAGCATCCAGGAAAGTGTGGCAGGCTGACTCATTAGCTTGCAAGTTGGATAAAATCTCAGTGCCCTCATAGTTCTTGACACGTGCTTATAAATAACATGCGTTTTCGGTAAGGCAATTCGAAAATACTTACAATTAAATAATAAGGTATTTTGGAATAAAGCGAAAGTAATCTTAAGAGGAATTACATGTAGCCGATGCTTATATCAGAAAAGATAAACAGAAAACAAATGAGCTAAGTGCTCAAAAGAAGAAGGTACACACACAAAAAGAATAAAGCGAGTGCCGGGCGGCCACCGCGGATGCCACCACCGTGCCGCCCTCCAGGGTTGCTTCTCGGAAAGGCCAGCCCCACCGAGCTGCACGCATCCCCATGGAGGCGCCCCGGCCGGCTGCGCGACTGGAGCGCGGTGAAGACACCCCAGAGGGAACCCGCGATGGGGAACCCGCGCCGCACCTCAGCCCAAAGGTGCGGAGCCGGAGCCTCCCGCAAACCGGCTGGAGAACGTCAAAATCCTGCACGTCGTGGGCCCAGGGACGTTCAGGCGCGTGCACCTGGTCAAGGAGAAGGTGGCCAGCAGTTGTTCGCCATGACGGTGATGAGTATCCCCGAAGTGATCCGCCTGAAGCAGGAGCAGCACAAATACAATGAGAAGTCAGTGAGAAGTCAGTGCCGAAGGAAGTCAACCGCCCGCTCCTGGCCGGGCTGTTCTCCACCTGTCCTGACCAGCGGATCCTGTGCATGTTGACCGAGACGTGCCCCAAAGCGAGCTTTCCAGTTACCTGCGCAGCCGCGGCAGCTTCCGCAGCAACACCGGCCCCTTCCACTCTGCAGAGATATCTGCGCGATTAGAACCTGCCCACTAAGGACATCAGTCACCGGGACTTGGAGCCCGAAAACACATTGCTGCATAAAGAAGGCCACGTCCTGCTCACCGACTTTGGATTTGCGAAGAAGCTGGTAGACAGGACTTGGACTTCTCTGCGCAACGCCGGAAAACCTCGCTCCAAAGTTATGCGAAGCAAGGGTCACGGGAGAGCTGTGGACGGGTGGGCGCTGGGCATCCTCATTTTCGAGATGCTCTCGGGATTCCCTCCATATATATATATATTTAATAACCCGTTTGGCATCTATCAAAAAATTCTTGCAGCCAACATAGATTTCCCCAAACACTTGGATTTCCATGTGAAAGTCCTCATTAAGAAACTGCTCACTGTCGACAGAACAAGGCAATTAGGAAATATGAAGGATGGAGCAGATGATCTGAAACGCCATTCGTGGCACTGATCCGTGGACTAGGGAGCCGTCCCACTGAGAAAATGGAAACCACTCATCGTGCCCCAAATCTCCAACGGTTATGATACCTCAAATTTCGAATCTTACCCAGAGGATGAGTGGAATGAGACTTCTCCTATGCCACCAAAAGATTAGGAAATCTTCAAGAACTTCTGAGAACAGTAATCCACATCTGGAAACAAAAACAGGTTGACTTCAGCCTGCCTGGGTGGGAAAGCACATATGGGACATGAAGAAAATGTCTTCTTGGTGTGGATAAGCACATTTCCTCATTTATATAAATCCGTTTGTATATAATGAGATTGGAGAGCAATTGGCATTCAATGGACTTTGCGTTTTTAAGCAACTGAAAATCTACACAGTAGGAAGTTTTGAAAACTTGATTTGGTTTTCAATTTTATGTTATGCTTTAGTGTTGAATTCCTAATGTGATAGCTCAATTTTTCTCATAGACTTAACTTTATAAATTTGAACTAAACTTGTTCAGTTATAACCACAGATTGTGTGTGTACATGTGTGTCTGGAATATAATGTCTATACTCTGATGCACTGAATTTGTGCAGTGATATAAAATATACTTTTCAGGGCCTCTGGGAAAAAAAATAAAGAAAGAAAAATTATTTTAAAATAAGAGCAGAAATTAATAAAAGAGAAAAACAACAGAAAAGATCAACAAAGCAAAATAAGTTCTCTGAAATAAAAAGATTAATGTAACAGATAATTTCTGGTAAGATTAATGAAGGAAAAAATCAGAGCCATCACAAATAGTATAACCAATGGGAATAGAAACAGAGACATACTCTACTTATTTAAGCCACAAAGTGGGTGTTTAATTTGCTTGAATCTTTACACACAGGGTGAAGATTTCTGTCTGGCTAGAAGTTCTTGCTCCATGCCCCACTTTCTGAACTTTAAATGAGTACCTATTTGTAAGACAAATGTCATTATATTAAAATCACTCAAACTTAGAAGTATGTAGAGTTAACTCTCCAAAAAAAAAAAAAGCTTACGAAGTCAAGGTGAATCTTATCTTAATAAAGAATCAGCAAACATAAAGCAGCTAAAAGTGAAACATCATGCCCTAAAAAGACTATACTTTTAAGGTCTTTCGAAATCCTACCAGTGTTTTAGGTCCTTCTCAAAGGTCACTTACTTTATTCTGCTTTTGTTCTGGTAGTTATGACCTTCTCCTCCTAATACCCAGAACGTTTTATGATTACCTATTGGTCGTATGCAACATTCTCATTTTCATGCTGATGACATCATAAGCTCCTTGAGGAGATGGACAGGCTCCTATCAATCTAGAGTCGATAATGGTTAAAACTTTAGTTGATAAGTCGTCAGTGATTTCATTGGAATTAAATGACTAAAGTGAAACCCCGACTCTTACAGGAATCCTGGGCTCTTGGAAGTCGCGCAATCTTAGAATAGGAACAGTCCTTAGAAGATACTTTATTCTATTATCTGTACATTGTAGAGAATCATGTCTACGTTATCTCTGATGTCAAGGATGTTTATAGCTACTTCCAATGATGGGTACCTAATATCTCAGAGGACACATTTTAAACTTGGTCTAAATTTTATACGCAGTCTATCTGTAGATTTATTTGTGTTGGGATGACATAATCAATCCTTTTGTCATAATGCTGCTTTCTGAAACCACACTACCAAGAAGAATAAATCTAAAACTTTTCAGAACAACAAATTTCAAATGCAGTTATTCTATAATTCAAGGAACATTTATTGCGTGGTTCCTTTGCCCCATGTACAATGCAGGATGCTAGAAATACAAAGCTAATGATACAAAGAGTGCAGTTCTCCTAAGAACATATAGTCCAGTGGCATAGACAGGAAAGTAAATTACAGTACAATGTAATTACAAAACAACATGGTAAGCAGCTGTTACAGTTTGTTATAGAAGTACAAGGCAGGACATCTAACTCAGGCTTGAGTGTGCGAGGTTGCACAAAGAAAGTGACACTTGAGTTGAGTCTTGCAGGAAAGGTAGGAGGTAGCCAAATAAAGAAGTGAGGGGAAAACAGTCCAAGGAGAGACTTTAGAGAGGCCTGAGTGCTTGCAGAAGCTGTTTTGTTTCCTTCTGTTTCCAAGATCAGCATGGTGCATTCCTTAAGCCATTTATCATATAACTTACTTTCCGGATTCTTCACCATCAAGACTTGTACCATTTGGACATCTCTTACTTTCATTTATGTCCTTTTTGGTATATGAAACTCAGACATGGACACAATACCTTAACTGTGAAATGATAAGTGAATTTGATATAAGGACCACCTTCCATTTCTGCCACACTATAACTTTACGATGAGGCCCAGAATAATCATATGACACTATTGATGCAAATTCAACTTTGCCAATTAAGATTCCTATCTTTATTCACATCAAGTATTGTGAAGACAAGTGCTCTTTGGCTATTGGTAGTTTTTAACCTCTGTTTATAACTTTACATTTAAATTTATTGTTTTGTAATTTACAACAGAGCCTTTGAAACTTTTGATATCTCAAAAAATTGCATAGAATGTTAAGGTAAAGTTAATGGAATAAAGATTCTCCCTTCAAAATCTAATAAAATGAACAAAAGAAATTTAGGAAAATTTCCTGAAAAATTCACTAGCAAGCCCTGTGGTATATATTTCAAAAAGAGGCAGCCAAAGCAAGAAAGAGAATGTTTTACTGTGGTCCTTGTAAGTTCCTAATCCTATCTCCAGCTCCTGGATGCCTGCTGGAAAATAAAGGCAAATCAAGAAAATTCTCTGGAGTTACCAGGAAAACTCTTCAACAACAAATGCTGTCTGAGAAAAGCCAAGGTAAAATCCCAAAGCAAATGTGAACTCATAGACATAAAATATAGAATATAGATTACCAAGACACAGAATGAGGCTAAAGAATGGGGAGTGATTGCTTAATATGTACAGAATGCTTAACTAGGTTGAAGTTAAAAGTTTGGAAATGGACAGAGGTGAGAGGACAGTGGTGGAAAGGGGCAGTTTAGAGTTATGTGTGTCACCAGAAAGAAAGCTGGAGGTTAAAACGTGGGAATGTCAAACACAGAGAATCTTTTGGTGGGCAATGTCCATGATTAACTGTACAAATATTAAAAAGTTCTTTAATGAATTAGAGCAAATGTATGACACTATTACAAGAAGTCACTAATAGAGGGGTATGTGAGAAAAATATACCTATTGCAAACTATGGACTATATTTAATAGTAATATTTTAATACTCTTTCATCAAAGTAAAAAATGCACCACACCAATACTAAGGTTCAATAACAGAGAGAGAGGGATAAGGAGTATGGGAATATTTGGGTTTTCTTTTTTCTTTTTATTTCTTTTCTGGAGTAATGAAAATGTTCTAAAATCAACCATGGGGATGTATGCACAACTGTGTGATGATACTGTGAGCCAGTTATTGTATAGTTCAGATGGCTCGTATGGTGTGTGAATATATCTCAATAAAACTGTATTAAAATATATCAAACCTACAAAAACAAAACAAAGCAAAACACACTAAATCAAAGAAATTCCTATTTACCATTACCTGGATGTCAGCATTTCAGCAAAGTTTGGAACATTTTCAAAAGCTCATAATTTCCCACCAAAGTGGGAAAACTCTAAAACCCAAAGGAATCCTATCTCAAGAAGAGCATGCACCGCCCACAAAATGGTTTGTAGAAAGTATAGTACAGAGAACAGAAGCCAGGTTTTTAGTGTAAACTAGCACAGCCTTAGCCAAACTTTCTTGATTCATGCCCAGGCTGCAGAGAAGCTGGTAGGATAGGTCGGTCGCAATCTACAGCTGGGAGGGAAGGAAAAGCAGCAGCTCTGGGAGAAGAAGGACAGGAGGGAAGCTCTAACAAAGTTCGAGAAAGAGCTGTTCACGTTTAGCAAAAGCAATGAGCAAAGAAACATCATAGCAATTATGTTGTGTGAAACAAAAGGAAGAAAGCAAGCAAGCAGAAACGTCTGAATAAACTGATTCAGATGAAAACAACATAATCCAAGGAAAAGAAAAAGCCTATAAATAAGGTATGTTAGAATAGAATTTAATAAGAAAATTAATAAAATAGAGAAATAGCTCAAGAACTGAGATAAATTGGCAGATGGAGAGTAAAAGGAAAATGATAGGGGCAAGAAAACAAAAACTTAACACCATTAAAAAACTGAGTAATAAGCTTAAAATAACAATGGAAGAAAATTGCTTAAAACGAAATTATTATTAAGCTAAAGGAGACAAAAGGCTTAAGGTAATGACAATGGATGTAAGCAGTGAGAAAAGAAATCAAAGGAATTAGAAAGAAAATTAAATAGATACGGAGGACAGAGAAAAAAAAGATAACGAAAACAATGTCAAATAGAAAATTCCTTCAAAGGTATAAGAAAATGCCACTGAAATAAAAGACGAACTTATGAAAATAACATAGTATATTCCATGAAAATTTGTTAGAAAATGACTTCACTAAGGTTTTCCTGTTAAAGTTACTGAATTTAAAGAATAAAGGGAGACTTTTTTAGGAGTCTAGAGAGATATCAAAAAAGTTCCCCACAAAGAGAAAAAAAATCAAGCTGGCCTCATACTCCTTCACCCCAATAATCACTGCCAAGAGACAAGGGAATAACACCAGCCACGCATTGAGATTAAAAAAATGAGGCAAAGGAGCATAGCCAAGTTCAAGTTTAAAGGAAAAAAGCACGTTGCCAACACAAAGATCTCAGAGAATACATCAACTAAAAGTTCTCCTTAAGGGAAAAAAGGGATTAAAAAAAAAGCAAATAGTTGACAGTAAAAATTAGTAGCAGGAAATGAATCAAAATAGGAAACAGAGAAATTTTGGTAAAAGGACTGATGGCAAGCATTGGATGTGGAAATTTAAATATAGAGATTTAAATTCATTTAAATGTGGAAATAAAACTAAAACAGTGGAGGTATGGTTCTAGAATGGAATATGACACCATAAACCTACAGAAGTAAAATATAAATTTAAGACTACCAAGAGGTGAGGAGAAGTCGAAAGCTGGGAATGCTTATTTCCTCATTCATATGAGAAGAGTCAATTAAAATGTCCAAAACTGAAATGTGAAGTTAAAGTGATTATTTTAATTTCAGTGTTTTAGAAGGCTCATTGGGAGAACAAACAGCTCATTTAAACAAAACATTTGTTTGAAACATTTCAGCTTCACCTAGGTTCATTTTTCTCCTATTAAATTCAAATAAAAGTAGTGATATGTATAGGATAACCCCAATTTAATAAAATTATTTCGGTCTACCTACCTACTTTATTATATACCTATCTGTATCTGTCTATCTATCTATCTATCTATCTATCTATCTATCTATCTATCTATCTATCTATGGAGAGAATGATGACAGGAATTAAGTTTATTTAATATTGATGATAGTTATTTCAGGATGATGGGATTGGCAGGGATGCTTGGTATGCTCACAGTTTTTCATAATGAACATTTATAGTTTTAATTATAAATAAGCATATTATAAAAATTAGCTTATTCTTCTCAAATACTACATGGGACTGTTTCCAGCTGTGTGTGTTTTGATGTTCCTCTTTAGACTGTGAATTCCTTGATGCTACACATCCTCATCCACGCTATCTCCACTCCCTGTGCCTGGCAAACACTCATCCAACCATTCTCTTGATATGCTCCAAAATAGCAGTGTGACTGGATTCCAAGAGCAGAACTCACCTAGCAGTTACTTTGGGGCAATAATGAACAGAGACAAAGATCCAGATGGATGCTGAAAGGGCTGTTGCTGACAAAAAGTCATACCAAGACCTGGCAAAGTGGGACATGATTCCCATGGATAAGCCTGGCTCTGGCATTGTAGGATCAACAATGCCTATGTGACCAAAAGAGGGAGAGAAATGTAACAAAATAAGGTATCAGTGGCCAAGAGAGTTCAAACAGAGTCAAGAAGCTATTCTGGAGGCTGATCTTAAGCAAGCTTCAGCTAGATATTGCTAATTGCTATAGTATGCCAAGCCCCAACAAACAGTATTCCTGTAAACCCTAAAGAATACTCAGGCTCTATCTGAAACTCTACAATAAAGTCTCAATCACTAAGTTCATTTTTCAGAAACCAAAAACCTCCAGATGGTTCCTAGGCCAGACAAGTCCTGAAACCCAGAGTTACCTGTCTCTCCAAGAGCATCAACCAGTTTCATCCCACACCTCATAATGTCGGCATCTCTTTTCAACATGAAGAAATTAGAATGGTCATTGCCCAAATATCCCTAAAGATTGGGAGAAGGATCAAGGAGAAGGAGGAGTTGTAACAGAGAAGATAAGATTGGACTAAATGAGTATGACTGCTGAATCATTATATTGATGCATTTTTAGTCTCCAGTATCTCAGAGCAGCTAGAAGGAAATGCCTGAAGCTGTGAAACCCATATCATACTTTGAAATTTGTTCCATAACTATTTTTCAAATGTACTTTGAAATTTGTCACCTTCTACAGATGTTATATTTCACACCCAAAAAATGTTTAAATAAATAAAAATAAATAAGCAAATAGATAGGTCAGTAGGTAGATAGATAGATAGATAAAGTCATACTGAGAGTGGGGTGAAGGCAGAGACCCACCTCTCAGTTGCTGGGGCATGGAGAGAAGAAAAATCAGGTGAATGAGACCTACCACCCTTTACATGGAGCCTTCAGGGAGCCTATGCCACAGGCACTATCTCAGCACTTTACATATATTAACTCACTTAATAGTCACCCCAAAATGCAATGTTCTATTATTTCCGTTGCTTCTTTTGAAGAAAAGGATGCACAGAGAAGCTGAGCAAATCACTCAAAATCACACAGATAAGAGAGGTGGAGCCAGATTTGAAAAACACTTGGTCTAGCTGCAAGTTCAAGTTTGCCGTTTTTTTTCTGGAGTATCAACTTTTTTTATTACAAGGAATCCTATATAGCCTCTAATTAAAAGTGCCCCTTCTTTGTCTCTCAGAGTTTCCCTTGCATGATTTCTTTCTGTCCACTGGTTAAGCCTCTGATCCCAGCAAGAATTATTTCTGATCATGTAGATTTTATTTGCTGCTGTGATAAAGTTGTGCATGAATGTTTTCATTCACTCCAGTCCTTTGCACTGGATTAGTCCAAAAATTTACTTCCTGGATACTACATTCTAGTGTTTCCAGTGACTCAAGCAGCCATCTCAGTAGGGTGAAGTAGGGTTAGTGCATTCATTTCCTGTGGCTGCTGTAATAAATCATGACAAACTGGGGGCTTAAAACAGGAGAAATTCATTCTCACACGGTTCTGGACATCAGAAACCTAAAATCAAGGCACATCCTCCCTCCAGAGGCTTTATAGGAAACTCTGTTCTTCACCTCTTCCAGCTTCTGGAGGCTGCCAGCATTCCATAGCTTGTGGCTGCATCATTCCAATCTGTCTCCATGATCACATGGTGTGCTGTTTTGAAAGTATTTTGTACCACAGAAAATCCATGTTTTAATCCTGATCCAATCTTGTGGGAGCAGCTGTTTCTTTTAATCTTGATTCAATACTGTAGGTTGGGATCTTTTGATTAGATTGTTTCCATGGAGATGTGACATGCCCAATTGTGGGTGGGAGCTCTGATTAGATGGAGATGTGGCTCCACCCATTCCAGGTGAGTTTTGATTAGTTTACTGAAATCCTTTACAAGAAGAAGCAGTTTGGAGAAATGGTAGAAATGACAGAGCCGATGGAAACTTCAGAGCAGAGCTGACAGAGAACAGAGACATGGATGTTTGGAGATGCTTGGAGCTCAGCAGACATCACCACAAGATGTTAAGCAAGCCAGAACCTGGAGAAAGCCAAGAGAAACCAAGAGATAAAAGCTAGCCCTGGAGAAGCAAAGTGAGGAATCCCCACAGGAACAGGAACAGAAAGCAATAGAACGCAGGAGCAAGGGATAAGCAGATGCCAGAACCATCAACATTCATGAATTAAGATACATTTCCATAGATGCCTTAGTTTGAACATTTTCATAGGCTTAGAACTGTAACCTTGTAACTTATTAAATTCCCTTTATAAAAGCCACTCCAATTCAGGTCTATTGCATTCTGGCCACTTGCAAACTAAAACACATTGGCTTCTCTTCTTTCTGTGATATCTCCTTCTGCCTCACTCTTATAAGGACATTTATCATTGGATTTAAGATCCACCCTGAAAATCCAGGTTGATCTCCTAATTTTAAGATCCTTGACAATTACATCAGCAAAGATCCTTTTCGCAAATATAGTAATATTCACAGGATTAGGACATGGACAGATCTTATGGAAGCCAATGTTCAGCCCACTATGATTGGCAAGGTTAGGTCTGATTTCCCAGTGCCATGCTTCTAGTCCAGCCAGGTGGAAGTACTCAGTAGAGCTGGCCATCCTTTCATGGGCTCCCTATTCAAAACAGCATTTTGTCTAATTCTCATCTTCCTAGTATCTTCCAGTGTGCTTTAAAAATCTATTTTTCGGTTAAGAACTTAGAATATAATTTGGTTCCCAATTCTTGGGGAAGACTGATGATGAGATTTTTTTTAATGTGTGTTAGATTTAAATTTTGAAATGTTTTAAAATATTTCTGATATTCAACATAATTACTTCTAATAGCATTGCATGGGACATGGAGACTATAAATATATGGTGAAGTCATTTCCTTTTACACGTCAACATAATGAGCTCTGAGTGCATGGAGAAATCACCCTATTTGGATTGAAATAATTCATTTCTGAAAACTATTACCAGAATGTGAAATTCCCTCCATTTGTTTTTCATAAGGAAATCAGGGCCTTGTACATGTTTTACTCCCCAGGAGGGAACAATACCTCTTGTGGGGTAGAAATACATATTTTTCAAAACCAAATCTTCTACAACAAAACTTTAAAAACCGGTGCAATGCTTTGTTGCAACTTCAATGTTAAAGGTCTATATGGGGAAAACAAAGTTAGTATCATGAGTAATGAACACAATGAGCTGTGTGGATTCTACTATATGTGACTTTTATTAAAAAAAAATATATATGTAGTTTTCTTGTTTAGAAGCAAAATACAGTTTTGGAGAAAAAATGTTAAGGGATATTATGTGCTGTAGCTTATGTAACATCTAAGATGAGATTTGACTATGGTGATTGGTAAATATTCCATATCATCTATGTACATTATTGGTCATCCAAATTTTATTGATAGATCCATGTTTGTTGAAACTGTCTAGTAACCATAGTGAATATGAGAGAAGGCTCAAATAAATGCTTGGAAGTCTGTAGCTGTGATGAATTCTTTTTTTTTTTCAAGAATTAAAAAAAAATTTTATTGACAAAACAAATCAATATACAAACATGAACTTTCTTAACATACAAACATTCCATACATGGTGTGCAATCAATGGCTCACAATATCATCACATAGTAGTGTCTTTATCACTATGATAATTTTTTAGAACATTTGTATCACTCCAGAAGAAGAAATAAAAAGAAAACAGAAAAAACTCATACATACCATACCCCTTACCCTCCCTGTCAATGACCACTAGTATTTCCATCTGCCCACAATATTTTAACCTTTGGTCCCCCTATTTTTTTTTCTATACCCCTTACCACTCCCTTTCATGAACCACTAGTATTTCAATCTACTCTATTTTAACATTTGTTCCCCCATTATTTATTTATTTTTAATCCGTATTTTTTACTCATCTGTCCATACCATAGATAAAGGGAGCATCAGGCACAAGGTTTTCACATTCACACAGTCACATTGCAAAAGCTATGTCATTGTACATTCATCTTCAATAAACACGGCTACTGGAACACAGTTTCAGGCACTTCTGTCTAGCCTCTCTAATATACCTTAAACTAGAAAAGGGATATCTCTTTAGTCAAGAAGGTTTTCTAATCCCTTGATGCTGAGTCTCAGCTCATTCTAGGATTTCTGTCCCACGTTGCCAGGAAGGTCCACATCCCTGGGAGTCATGTCCCATGTAGAGAGGGGAAAGGTAGTGAGTTGCATGTTGGCTGAGAGAGAGAGGCCACATCTGAGCAACAAAAGAGGTTCTTTGCGGGTGACTCTCTTAGGCCTAATTTTAAGTAGGCTTAGCCTATCCTTTGCAGGAATAAGTTTCATATGAACAAACCCCAAGATTCAGGGCTCGGCCTATTGATTTGGTTGTCCCCACTGCTTGCAAGAATATCAGGAATTCTCCAAATGGGGAAGTTGAATTTTTCCCAAGGGGACTTAGCAAAATACTTCTTTATTCACTGTTCAAATCACTGTGGGATATTTTGGGGCATGTGATGAATTCTTGACTTGTCTATTGTGGTCTGTTTTTAAAAGTTAAGCCCTATTCTGTGGTATATCATGCTGACATCAAGGGGTGCTACAGATTGTGGGCAATCTAATTATTTGCTAGTTGAATTAAATATTTGAATGCTGACTTCATCTTGCAGCACAATAGGAAATAGTCAACAACCCACTTTCCTTTTCCCTAGTGCATCACCTCTTTATTGCAGGGAATCCTGTTTCACCAACAGTCCACAGGCTTGTTCCTCCTCCAGTGTCTAGTTCATGTTTAGGTAAAGTGGTAGCGTATCATGGATTTGAGTTCATCTCTGTCTTCTTTAAATTCATGAAGCAGAAGAACTTTGTCTTGAAGATTTTCAAGAGGACTTGCTATTTCATGACTGCAGCTCTCACTGGTCTCTTCTCAGATGTCTGAGTGATGAGACAACTGAGTGGCCTTTCTATTCAGTGTTTTCCTTCATGTCAACTGCCATGTTTGTACTGTATGTTCCTGCCATTTTGGCCACCGTGGACTGAACCGGGAATTCTCTGCCATTTGTGAGTGGGCTGGGGGCTCTCTAGGTGCCCAAAGGGTCCACCATATTCAAAAGATTTAGCACATAGGCAGGTCCTCCTAGAGTGAAAGATCCACAAAATCAGCGTGGAGTAGAATGATACAGGCAAGGAGAGACAATGTGTGAAAGCAGCGAGCAGAAGCTATGAACAGAGAAGCAGAAGCAAGAAAAAGGCACAAGTAAGTAGAAAGCATGAAGAAGAGGAAGGGGAGAGAAGAAGTTAGTTGATATCAGAGCAGCCAAAAAAAGCATTTGAAGGGAGAGACAGATGGAGGAACTGAAACATAAGCTTGACCCAGAAATGAAATTTCTGTTCCTGCCTTTAAGCTATTGTCATACCATTAGAGCTACAGTTGTCTACTGCATGCTATGAATGGTGTCCCAATCTGTATGACCCCAGCTGTGTGCTTTTGAGACAGCATCAGATTTTCATATGCTCCATGTACCCTTACCACAATTCCCACTACTTAAGGTAACCTGAAGATATCTCTGTTCTTTGCAGTTATCTTTGCAGAGAGGGTTGCCCCAGCAACCTTACTTGTGTCCTAATGGAAATCTTTGCATCCTGCATTATAAAATTTATATCGCTTTGTCCCTGCTGGGTAGTCAAGAGCAATTTGTGCCTGATTGTCAGTTTGATGCTTATGATCAGCATTTCCTATTACCTCGGATGTGATGGAGAAGAGAAAATAGTTATGTTTGCCTTCCTAATATGCTAAGGTTTCATCTCTTTTGAATCCAGCATATAATAGTTCTATTATTTGAAGAATGTAAGCACACATTTTGCGTTCCATTTTATGTCTTTGTCATCTTTGAATCAGGCTCATTTCTTCACAGACAAAAAACATTGCTACATTGTCTTGCTTAGTTGAGTTCCCTTTCGCATTTAAAGGACTTCTATTTGCATTTATTTAACTAAATTTGGAACAAATTTCATTCTTCTATGGAAATAAATTGCTTATCTATCCCAAGTGGGGCAGGATGTCTCCTTCATTAGGAATAATTCCATTTTTGGTATGCTTCATTAAGTTTTGGGGATACAACAACTCTACTGTTTGCCAAGGTGAGAAGAGAGCAAGGAAGTAGGGATTCCTGGAAGCTATCATAAAGCTCAAGGCTAGAGAATACTCTTAAGCCCGAGGCTAGAGAATGCTGTTGGCCATCACAAATATTTATTCTAATTTAATCTTTTTTTGAGGACAATAGAGAGTGTCAGAAAAAAAGAGCAATTGGCTCAAAGTGAGAAGATGTGGGCTGACCTCCCAGCTCTCTGATTTCCTAGAAATGCACCTCAGTAGAGTCCTCAAAGAGCTCAGTTTCTTTATCTGTGGAGACTTAGCAATAACCTGCCTCCTCACCTTGGCAGGGTAACTGCAAAGCTCAAAGGAGAAAAGCTTGTGGAAAGTGTTATGCGAATAAAAATCCATCTGCAAATGCAGTAGGATGGTGGATACTGTGATGATAAGGCACATCTTTTTTTGTTCCTTTTAATGATTATTCAGGAGTGAGGGAAGATGTACACAATGAGAAGTGTTCAGAATAAAGCATTCAAGATGCCCAAACACAAAATGACAGGTACTAGCTCTTTTAGAACTCCACATGTCTCTTTAAGAAGTTTCAAATTGGTGGGCCACTGTGGCTCAGCAGGCAGATTCCTTGCCTGTGATGCCGGAGACCTGGCTTTGATTCCCAGTGCCTGCCCATGCAAAAAAAAAAAAGAAATTTCAAATTGAATTTGGGAACAGTGCTGCTTTCTTCATTCCATCCCCATCTCTAACATATTGATAGAAATGATCTGAATTTAACCAAATAGAATAATAGCAATTTAGCCTAAGAGTTGAAGACAAAGACAAGATGACAAATAAGATTCATTTCCTCCTGCTTCCTGTTTTTTTTTTTGCTCATTTATGTGAATTATTCACATACCTTACATTTTGAAAGAAATAATTACAGTAATCAGAATCTGACTTTTTATGAGCTATAACTTTTGAAAAGTCATTTAATCCTACTGGCATCAATGTAATTTTAACTTATAGGTATCTTAAATCTACCAATTAGATAACATATAAGTAATGGCACAAGAGCCACATGACCCTGTATTTATCAATGTTAAATGTGCAGGAGCTGATCACATAGGTTGTACCTGAGGCATAAGTGAGTTATGCATCAAACGCCCTACAGATGGATGAATAGCAAGTATGGAAATGAAAAAAAAAAAGAAAAATGGAAAAGAAATGTAAATGGAATGTTTTGGTTTTCCTGAGCACTTTATTTTTTGCAATCATTTAATGGTATTTAGGGAATCAATGGCACTGTTTAGCTTGCAGAGGAATATCAAAGAGCCAACCCAGCATGGCAATCATTCCAAAGGGCAGAAGCCCACTCAGAAAGGGCTTCTGGCTCTATGAGTTAATAAAGGCTATTAAATCCTCTGGTTAAAGAAGTAGCTTTATATTGGATTTTATTTCCCACCTGTGCTAGTTTGAAGATATTGTGTACCGCAGAAAAGCCATGTTTTATTCCTGATTCAACCTTGTGAGGACAGCCATTTCTTTTAATCTTGATTCAATACTATAGGTTGGAAACTTTTCATCAGATTATGTCTCAGAGATATGACATGCCCAACAGCGGTGTGAACTTTGATTAGAGGGAGATGTGACTCCACCCATCATTCCAGGTGGGTCTTGATTAGCTTACTGGAATCGTTTAAAAGAGGAAACATTTTGGAGAGAAACTTCAGAGCCAACAGAAACTTTAGAGGAGAGCTGACAGGCAGAGAATAGAGACATGGATATTTGGAGATGCTTGAAGCCCACCAGATGTTGTCATGAGATGTTAAGCAAGCTAGAAACTGGAGAGAGCCAAGGGAGGCAAAGTGAGGAGCCACAACAGGAACAGAGGCTGAAAGCAACAGAGCCCAGGAGCAAGGGACCAGCAGATGCCAGCCGTCACGTGACCTCCCAGTTTACAGAGGTTTTCAGCAAATATTGACCTTCCTTGAATTAAGGTATCTTTAACTGGATACCTTAGTTTGGATGTTTTTATAGACTCAGAACTGTAAACTTGTAACTTATTAAATTTCCCTTTTTAAAAGCTGCTCCAGTTCTGGTATATTACATTGTGGCAACTTGCAAACTAGACCCTAATTTTCCCATATTACTCCATATAATTTATTTGATATCCAAAATATCAAGCCCATTTTAAATGCCCCATAAAAAATGTCTACTATCAATGAGTAGAAAGAAATATTTCCCTGATAAATAATTTTTTCCCATACATTTTAGTTCTGCTTATTCTTAAGTGAAAGGAGAAATGTTGCACAGTAATGCAGGATTTGGAATGATGGCGATAAAGGGAAATTCTTTATTTCTAGGAGAACAGCAGTATCCTGAGGCAGACTCTTAGAGCCTAAGGCACGGGAGCATGGTGGTGTGATAGTTAAGCTCAGGTGTCAGCTTGGCCAGATGGTGGTGTCCAGTTGTTTGGTCAAGCAAGCACTAGCCTGATTGTTACTGTGAGGATATTTCATGCATTTAAATCTTCTGTCAGTTGATTGCATCTATGGCTGATTACATCTACAATAATTGAGGCGATTGCCTTGAATGATAAGAGAAATCTTATCCTGTAGGGAGAATTTCTCTCTCTACTTCAGCCAACCAGCTTTTCCTGGAGAATTCATCAAAAAGCCTCATTGGAGTTCCGAGCTTGCTGCGTGCCTTACACAACTTGGACTTGCCCTTCCCCACAGTCATGTGAGCCAATGTCTATAATGAATTTCATAATATTCACATTGCATATATATAAAATATATATATATGTTTATGTATACATATATATCCTGTTGGTTCTGTTTCCCTGGAAACCCTGAATAACAAGGTGATGTAACATCTTCTTTCAACTGCTAAGAAGGCAATCTCAGACTTATTTCCTGAAATATGAAGGGCTTAGGTAACCTCTAAATTCCCTAATAACTCTAAGCTTCTAAGATTCTAAATGTTTCTGAATTTGAGCTTTGGCTGTGTTTAGCCCTTCCTCTTGTGTGTTTGAATGATCCACCTGCTTTTTCTCCAGCCCTTCCACATGTGGGTTTGATTGATCCACCTGCTTTTTCTCCAGCTATGTGTCCTCTTCCTCTGAAGAAGAAAGCAAATGACTAAGCAGCTGGCTTTAGCTGAGGATTGTGAGATGTTAGAAAAAAATTGGTCAAGTACTTATAACCAGGCAAAAGAGAAAGCTGATGTCCTTCAGGGATGTGCTGAGCTCTGTCTCCGTCAGGAGATTATTTGATTCTACAGAGGTTGTACTTTTGGATGACTTGTATTGACTAGGCTATTTTTGAACTCTGTGGAGGTAAAAGTAAGTTGTAGAGGTAAGAGTAATGCAGATAATCCTTATCTATAGCAATGTAAACAAACTTTAGTTAGCAACTACACAAATAATTTCTGGCCAATAGCAATGATTAACATAAACATTACATTTTATTGCCTTATAAGATATTAATCAACTTGGCATCGATTAGCAAATTCATTGCAACCTTCCAGATTGCCTGTAATATATGTCTGATCTCCAAATGCTTCAGATTTTCCAATAATATCGTATTGGTTCCTCCTTTAATTAAAGAGTTAAATAAAATCTTTCACATGTTCAATTTAAATTTGTGAAAGAGTAATGGTTTTATCTCTTTGAAAATTGTGCTTTAGCAGCAGTTTAGCTAATTAGAGGTGTGTGTATGTAGGTTGGTGGGAAGTGAGAGAGAAAGAGAGAAAGAGAGAACAATTACTGAACCCTTCCTTGCTCATTTGTTAACATTTATAGCCACAAATATCAGCTACCACCACAAGACTTGAGGTGTATCTACATTAAATCAGTACATAGTGTCTAATTTAGAAAGTTCATCATGGCCTGGCTGGATTGCTTTGCAGCTTTATGAGGTTCAAGAGACAGCACAGAGGCTGGCATTTACGGTAATTATAGAATAATGACTAGTATTTGTAAAAAGCTGCTGAGCATAAAAGAGCTAGGACAAAACCTGTCTTCAAACAGAATTGGTTAATTGGTTCAGTTGTCATTTCATCCCACTTGAGACATTCAGTCCTTGAACCTTTTCTTTGCCTGACTACAGAGTCAATTCAGCAGGACTGCTCTCAGAGTGGGAAGGGATGGTGAGGGAGACCGACATGAAATGTTTCATGTCATCTGGACTTCAGAAATCCAAGAATTTTAGTCCCACAATGAGATTTTTCTGACTTATACTGACATACCATAGTAAACATTGTAGTTTCAACTAAATAAAAATCTTTCCTGAAGTGCATAAATGCTTTAACCTCTGCTTTCAAATAAATGGGTATGCAATTATTACCACTTAAATTTTGGAATCAGCTACTTCAGCTAATCTAACTGCAGTCTGGTGAGAGGATAATAATCCCAATTGGAGGGAGACATAGCTGAATATCTCTTAATTCAATTAATCTACATTTCTCCTTAAAACTTATCAATACTGTGTGCACCTGAATGGTCTTTATTCACACCTTCCTGCATTATCTTAGGATAGGCAGAATTACAAATTAACCTCCCAAACCACTATTCACTCTGAGCTAATGGGTTTTTGAGTCACATACTAGATATTTTTAAATCAACTCTTACTGAAATGAAAACCTCACTGAAGTGAAAAGTTAGGCAAGAGGTAGAGTCTATTCTCTTTTGCTGTGATTTCCTTGGAATTTATAAATTGTGTCTTGCAAACACCCCAAACAGATGTTGTGTAACAAGTTTTTCTGAAAGAAAAAGAGATACTTTATCTGTTGCATTCTTAGAATGTGGTATCTTTCATGTTTATCCATTTTCTACCTGAATAAGGTGAAAATTAGAGAATAGGTCTTACGGTTTTTGATATCTGAGATCTTTCAGGGTTTGGGGTAATTATCCAGGACCACAAAGATCATTGTAAAGTAATTACTGGGGAGGCAGAAGGACAGATGTGAACAGAATCTAGGACCATCGTAAGACTGCAGGTCTCCTGGAGTTGCGCAGTGGGTAACCTGTGCAACCATATGGGGTTCAGTCCTGCATGTTGTTGGGCCTACCCGTGAGGACTGGACTTCATGCAGGATAGAAGTGTGATCCTACTTGGGATGGTAAGATCTCAGGCTCCTGGATCAACCACATCAATCTGATCTTCAGCCTTCACCAGCAATGTGCAGGACTGGCTTCTACTAGCTCCTAAACTGATGAGAGAGGGACGCAAATATCCCTAGTGCAAAACGGACTCCTATCCGGATACAGTTGAATAATCATTTATTCTGGACCATGCCAGGAGCAGTGGGCACATAGCCAGAATTGTTATTTTCCTCTCTTGCAACCGTCAAGAAAGGTTACAGAGATACAGAGACACTGACATCCCCTCCAAGGCCCAGTCTAGAATCTGGAAAAGCCTGACCAGATCGTCAGCCCCATGTGGTGGGATTCTTAGCAATATATGCCCTGGTCTGAGAGATGGGAGGGCTAAGGAAGCCACATCTTAAACCACAGATGATGCTATGTTGTCTCCTGTTTTGTGCAGCCCTCTTCTTGCAGCTGAGTTTTTGCTGAATTCCTTGCAGGAAAGGAATTTGTATTCTTTGTCTATGTCTCTTAGCAACCTTCTGTCAATCACTATTCCCCAGAGACAATCAAGCATCAGCACATCCCTAGAATTCAAAACAACATGAACAACATCATCTAGGCCTCTGATAGGAAGTTTTCCTGTCATTTGTTTCTTTGTCCTAAAAACAGAGAGCTAAAAAAATGAGGAAGGGACAAAAGAAGAGGTGGAGTCTTGGTATTTGCATGTTGCTATTAGATTCCTGCTAATGGAGGCTTAATTCATTCCACTGCTTTTTTCATCTCTGCAAGATGATTATGGGCTGCTGCAGCCCATAATTATGGACCTGACTTCGGTGATAGAAGATATTGATTTACCTTCTTCGGGTAGTAAATTCTTTATGACAAGAATGCTCTCTCATCAATTTCTTTGGTATAATGCCCAGCATTTGGCTGGACTTGTAAAGGAATTCTGGATATATATTTTGATTATGAATGAGATGATTTAGAACAAGTTATGTGACTTTCCAATTTTTTTGTCTATGATAAAGACGTGAGTAGAATGTTTTAAGAAACCCACTGTCATAGGGTTATCGGTTGAATTAATTTGTGAAGACTCCTTAGCACACAGTGCCTGGTAGACAGTAGGTGATCAATAAAGGATAGTTGTAATTAGTAGTATTATTATTGGCATAAGTTGAAAACGCAAGAGTTAGCCTTAAGGAATTATAAGCAAGTCAAACACCAGGTATTGACCTAAGGATGAGGAGACCCTCCCAGAGGAAGGGCGTGCTCATTGCCAGACCTGGACTGACACCCTGGAGGACAAAACAGAAGCTCAAAGTTGGAATAATAATAAAAATTCATGGCTTCAACACATTAGGTATCTAAAACATGCCATTTATCTTTAGCTCATTGAATCTTCACAACTCTGCAAAGTAGTTAACATCCCCATTTCTTAGTCTGTAAACTGAAGCTCAACAAGCTAGAATAACTTTCTCCGGGTTACACGGCTAATAAGTGTTGGAAGAAGTCCACGTGAACTCACTCTATAGCTCTCAGTTTTTCATTTTCAAGTTGTTGAATGCAAAGAGACTCATCTAAGACTTCTTTACTCAGGATCCCCAAACAAAATCTAAAATGACAATAAGCCTCATATGCTTGTTCATACCTGTTGGTGCCCCTCAACTTTGACTTTTGCTCTCTACCTATCAATGAAATAATATTGTTTGAGCTCACAGATGGAAAATCAGTACTTCAATCACACCTAACACAGAGGAGGAAAGGAATCTCACCATGCAATGAGGGAGGAAAGCTACAAAAGCAAGACAGTCCTTCAGACAAGCCAGGACACCCCCCCCCCACCATCTCCATTTGTCCATTATTCTGGTCCCACTGGCTCCCTGTTGCCAAATTTCTACTGCACCGAGACCCTATACTCCTGGACTTTTAAAGCTATATGGTCTCAGGTTGGGACCCGTTCCCTGAAGAGAAGCACATGTGCACAGCACGAGGGAGTGTCCAAAATGGGTTCCTGCACCTTCTTTATTTTCCTTGTTCCTCGTGGAGCTGGATCACGCTGGAGGGCGCCGAGTGATGGTGGCCACTATCTGACCTCACAACTGCTTCCTGCCTCCCTGGGGCTCATAGAAGGAATTCTGGGCCTGGCTCCTCAAGAGGCCGAGGAACTGAGAAGCAGAAAGCTGGAGCCTGGCGCGGAGGCGCAGAGCCACGGAGCCTGCAGGAGTGCACGGATGGGAACACGGGACTTGAACGGGTCACATCTGCCCCCAATCCATGAAGGTGTAACGCCAACCTGCTGCCACAGCTCTACGCATGCACACAAAGGGCCCTGTGCCTTAGACCAGCGCACACCAGGGTTATGCACCCCAGACTGGTGCACCCGCACAGCTACATCCTCCCTGGCTGCTGGGCACCCATGTTCACAAGCAGCAGTGTAACATCCCCAGCCTGCACCCATACCTGTCCTGAAACAAATCACTGTGAGCTACGTTCAAAAGGAAACCATCAGCACTACCACAGTGACAGCACAGGCACATCATGGGGCCAGGGACAAGAGTTAAGAGCAGGTTTAGGTTTTTTATTTGGTGACAGTGTGTTTATAGGTTTTCTGTCTCTTGGAAACAATGAAATTATCGAAAACTAAGAATGCTGGTGGACTGTGGACTCTGGGCCCTCTACATGATGCCTGATGTATGCAGGTGGCTGAAGGATGCACTGACGGAGAAGTAGATTGGCGAACGATGGTGTATACTTATGAACGAAGGTTGTGCTGCTACAAAAAGGAGCAATGTTGTGAGTCATGCAATGATGTAAATGACATTTGGTGAGACAAAATAAGCCAGAAACGAAAAAGCAACAATGGTATGGTCACCTTTAGAAAATGCTTATAGAAAAACAGGGGCCTAGAGTGTAAGCTTTTAGAGCAGACACATTAAGTCTGGAGTGGTGATGATTATTTCTGGATTTTGAGAGGTTGTTTTATATATATATAACCTGGTATTTAGAGATAAGAATGAAACTGAAACGGTGGGGGTTAAAGTAATTCAGAACATAGGGGTAAGGAAGACAGTGTCTATATTTTAGAACCACACATGCTCTTTGAGACCAATGGAAGAAAGGTTTATTTGGTCTGGAACTGAAATTTTCTAATTCAACCTATCTGTATAGCTCATTTGAGCAACTGAAACACAGGAAGCACAGAATAAGAAAGATGTCTTTTAATCCTGTATAGATTATTGTAATGCCTGGAAATATCCTAGAATATATTAACCAGATAATCAAAAAGTATTGGCAAAGTCCCCTGAGGGAGGGGAGGGAGATTAAAAACTAAGGAAAAAACTATATGGTCTCAGAAATCAGCTTGGAATTCTTCAAACACTATGAAACCTTACCATCAGGGAATCCCCTGATATTGTGTCACACTTTAGGGATACCCAAATCAATAGACCAGTCCTCGATCATGAGACTTACTCTTGTGAAGCTTATGTAGGTAGTGCAGAAGCTTAGATTACTATAGGTATGCCTAAGAGTTACTTCTGGAGGACCTCTGTTGTTGATCAGATGTGGCCTCAGTCTCTCTAAGCCCAACTCTGCAAGGGAAATCACTGCCCTCCCCCCTACATGGGACATGACATCCAGGGGTGAAAGTCTCCCTGATGACATGGGAGATGACTTCCAAGGATGAATCCGGACCTGGCACCATGGGATCAACAACTTCATCCTGACCAAAAGGGGAAAAGAAGTGTAATTAATAAAGTGTCAGTGGCAGATTCAGTTCAAATAGAGTTGAGAGGCTACTCTGGAGGTTGCTCTTACACAAGCTTCAGGTAGACCATGCTACCTATCATAACCTGCCAACCCCCAACCAGGACCATTCCAGCCAATCCTAAAGAACACCTAGGGCAATATATAAAATTCCACAAGTGTTCCAGGCACTAGAGAAACTTTCCAGAAACCTACAACCTTCAGATGGGTCCCTGGTCCAGATAAGTCCTGAAACCCAGCCCAGTCTCTCAGAGCATCAGATAGTTTCATCTCCCTACCCCAAATTAGTGACAGACCTTTCCACTATCAAAAATTTAGAATTGCCATAGCCCAAACAACCCCAAAGAGAGGTATGGAAATATCAAGAGGTGATGGTGGAATTATACATAGAAGATAGGACTTAACAAATGAATATGAATGCTGAATCATTAAATTGATATCTTTCAGTCTCTGATATTTTAGAGCACCTAGAAGTAAAAACCTAAAATTGTGAAATTGTAACCTATGTCAAAGTCTGAAATATGTTCTACAACTAATTGTGATGCTGTGCTTTGAAATTTATAGCTTTTTTGTATGTATGTTATTGTTCACAAAAAAAGAAGGAAAAAAAAAGCTGATTGTGATGATAAAAAAGTATTTAAGGCCTCTAGCCTCCTATATTCTGGAGCAGCTAGAACGAAAAATATGAGAGGACCATATAGAAGCCCATGACAAACTCTGGGATCTATCCTGTAATCACTTTTTGAAGAGTCCTTTGAAAACTATTGCTTTTTTAATTTTTTTGCTTTGTATACATGTTATACTATACAATAAAAAAAGTTAAAAGAGGAATAAAAACTATATGGTCTCAGAAATCAGTTTGGTAATTCTTCAAACAATTGAACATAAAATAACCATGAGACCCAGCAATTCCACCACTAGGCATACACCCCCCCCCCAAAAAATTAAAACAAATACATATACACCAATGTTCATAGAAGAACTGTGTACATTAGCCAAAAGGTAGACACAACTCAAATGCCCATCAATGGATGAATGGATAAAACAATCATAGTACATGCATACATGGAATAATATTAAGTCATAAAAGGAATGAAGTATTGATACTTGCTACTGTGTGGATGAAATAATGTGTGGATGAAATAATCATCATTTTACATAGCATCATAAACATGCTATGTAAAAGAGCCAGACACAAATGGCCAAGTATTGTATAACTCCATTTACAAGGCATATTCAGGATGGTTTATCTATAGAGGCAAAAAAAAAGATTGGTGGTTGCCAAGGACTGCACAGAGAGTAGAATGAGGAGTATTTGCTTAATGGGAACACAGTTTTCTTTTGGGGTGATGAAAATGTTTTGGAACCAGATAGATGTGGTGGTGGCATGATATTGTAAATGTACTAATTATCATAGAATGGTTTACGTTAAAATGACTAATTTTATGTTACATGAATTTCACCTCAATTTTTAAAAAATGCTATGGTCTTGTATTATTTTCTAATTAGTGTTAAAATTAAGAGTTAGAAGGGGCCATTAATCATATACATAAGTTGAATTTTTTTTACAGATAGATGAATGGTGCTTCTCGGGTGCTAGGCTCATGTCTTAACTTGATTAGAGATTCACTGAGGACAGGGAGCATGCCTGACCTTCATAGTCCCTTCCCACCAGTCCCTTCCTAATGTAGTGCTGAGTACATGGTGGGTAGCAAAATATACTAGATGATTAGATCTGTAGCATATTATATAAGGAAAACTATGCACATAAAAGGAAAGATTTCTTTCTTTGTCCTTAAATTGTATTGCTACCTTGGTCTCGGGAATCTATGCTTCATTCAGAACATATCAAAAATCAATGTAGAATATTTATGGTCTCTCAAAGACCCGCCATCATTGTTGAACAGGCAAAATGAGGGGACTCGTGTCAATATTTATCTCTCACTGAAATAATACTGTAGCTTTTCACTGATGATAAATAGGCAATATTTCATAACTTAAGCTTCGGCCTTAAAAAAAACTTACTTTGGATAGGTAATGCATGCACATGAATCAAAATTTTAAATGTTCAAAAGGATAAACAGAAGAAATTTCCCTCCCACCTTGTTCTTCAAACTCCCAATTGCCCTTCTCAAAAGCAACCACTGTTACCTTCACTGTCTATCATTCCAGAGGATGTAGACGAAGAACAAGTAGACATTCTCATTCATTTTTTTCTCTCTCTCTCCCTCCCTCTCAGATGATAGTGTATGAATCTTTATTGCATCGTGCTTTCATCATTTAATTTGACTTGGTGCTATGACACATACCATGGAATGGCTTGGCTTAAGCAACAGGAATGTATTAACTCACAGTTTTGGAGGCTAGAAGTTCCATTCAACATCTTGACAGGCCTGCTTTCTTCCAGAATCTGCTTCATTCTGGTGCTGGCTTGTGGCAATTCTTGGGGTTCCTTGGCTTGCATTTCTGCCTTCATCACATGATGATCTGCGTCATTCTTTGGCTTCTTCTGATTTTTGGTTCCTACTTCTTTTGCTCAGTTGTCCATGTCTCTGTCTAGATTTTCTCACCTGAGAAGGACTCTAATCATTTGATTAAGGCTCACCCTGATTCAATTTGGCTTCATCTAAATAGGATCTTTAAAGATCTTATTCACAAATGATTCCACACGATAACTAATAATAATAATTTGCACATAGGACTTCAAAAGTCCTATGTACAAATGGGTTCACACCCATAAGAACACAGATTAAGACTTGCACATGTCTTTTATGGAGTACAGGATTCAATTCCCAACACTTGGTGATCATTTTTCAGCATGGATAGAACCACCTAAAATTTTAAATGATCGCATACTATTCCATTATATGAAAGAACCAGGTATGACCTCTTCCTAGTAGGCTGTTTAGGGTATTTCCAATTCTTCCAGGGTTACAAAAAATGTGGCAGCTAATATCCTAGTAAATGCGTAACTTCAGACATATAGGAGAAATTCCCATAAGATCAAAGGGTACCTGCACATGGAATTTAAATCAAAGTATATCTGTACGTGTAATTTTGAAAGTATTGACAAATTATTTTCTTGAAAATATGTACCAATTTATTTCGCTATTAGCAATAAATGAGAGTATCTTGGCAATCTTGGCTTTATCAAGTTTTTTTTTAATCTTTACCAATTTAATGGCTTAAAATAATTTCTTTATTTATTATTTTCATTGTGTTTTATGAATGAAGTTGAGTATATTTTTCAAATATTTAGAGCCATTTATAGTTTTTTCCATTAGATTAGCCAGACATTATGGCCCTTTTCCTATAGAATTGTTCTTTTTCACATTGTTTCTAGGAGTTCTTTATGTATTTGTCTTTTGGGCAATGAGTTACAAATATTTTTTCCATTCTGCTTGGAGAAACTTTTTTACTTTGCTTGGGGAAATGTTTTCCATGCAAAACTTTTATTAATTTTTCAAACATTAGAAATATTTTATGTTTTTATTTTTATGTAGTCGAAGTTTTCATTTTTTAAATGACTGCTAGGTTGTGAGTCATACTGGTTAGTCTTTATCCACTCTGAGATTATAAAACAAAATAAACAAAAGAAAACAACTCTTGTGTTTTTGTATAGGATTTTGTACTACCTTAGAGATAAGATTATTTAAATGTAATTTTTCCAGTTTACCTTGCAGATTCTTTTAAGATTTTGGTTCATTTTGTCATTATTATAATTTTGTGTTGTGTGTGGGTTTGCGTGTGTGTGTTTATACAGGCATACCTCAGAGATACTGTGGGCTTGGTTCACACAGATTTTTTGTTTTCCTAGTGCATATAAAAGTTATGCTTATACTATGCATATATTAAGTGTGCAATAGCATTATGTCTAAAATAACAATGTACATACCTTAATTAAAATTGGACACAGACACAAAGTGAACACATGTTGTTGCAAAAATGGCACTGATACACTTGCTCGAGCCAGGATGCCCACAAACCTTCAATTTGTAAAAAAACACGACATTTCAGAATGAAAATGAAGCACAATAAAATGAAGTAGACCTGTATATATTTTGTTGTATATATGTGTGTATATACATATTTTTTGGGGGGGGGGAGTGCATGGTCCAGGAATCGAACCCGGGTCTCCCACATGGAAGGCGAGCATTCTACCACTGAAACACCCATGCACCCTATTTTTTAATATTAGGAAGAAACAGAATGGGCACATGATGTCTAGCTACTATCTAACTCTTAGCTTCCCTTTTTAGTAAGTTATCTTGAAAGAGTTGTCTGTACTCACTGTCTCTAATTCCTGGATCCCATTATTATTTTTTCTATATAATGCTTCATTCCTTGAAAATAATATTTAATAGGTCAGAAAAGATCCAAAGGAAAAAATGACATTAATATCCAAGTCCTTTCCACCAGCTGGAGGAGTTGAGTACTATTGGTACCACTGTCAGCCTAGGCATGCACCCCCAATCACCCATCCCCCACCCCCGGGGGGCCTTGATCCTGGTCACGGATGAATGACCAGTGCAGTCACACTGGGCCCCACACTCAGACGGGGGCCCCGATGCTCTGCAGCTGATGTGTTAAAATTCTTAATCATTTTAACTTGAAAAGTGTGCTTTGTAAGTGGAGTCGATGGGAAAATGCATGTTCTGGGGCTCAGAACCCCCATTTCTGTGGAATACTGCCACCTGCCACTCTCCTGGGATGGGTTCTCAGCTGCCCTTGCCTTGGCTCCATAACCACTGCTGCCTTCTGCTCCTGGCAGGGGCCTAAGAGAGGACGTGAGGAGGACAGGTTTCAGGTGCATGCAGGTCCCTGAGTGCACCTGGAGCTAGCATTTGTTAAACCCCACGAGTATCCTCAAGTCCATCGTATTAGTTAGGGTTCTCTAGAGAAACAGAATCAACAGGAAATATTTATAAATATAAAATTTATAAAAGTTTCTCATGTAACCAAGGGAACGTAGAGTCCAAAATCTGCAGGGCAGGCTATGGAGCTGATGATTTCGATGGAGGGTCTGGATGAACTCTACAGGAGAGTCTCGCCAGCCGAAGCAGGGAGAGAGCCTGTCTCTTCTGAATCCTCCTTAAAAGGCTTCCAGTGATTAGATTGAGCGTCACTCATTGCAGAAGACACTCCCCTTGGCTGATTACAAATAGAATCAACTGTGGATGTAGCCAATGTGATCATGATTTAATTCTATGAAATGTCCTCACAGCAACAGACAGGCCAGCACTTGCCCAACCAGACAAACAGGTACCACCACCTGGCCAAGTTGACACATGAACCTGACCATGACACCCATGAAAAGCTTATATTTTTCCTTTACAAAAACACCATAACAGGTTGAGAGAGAGAAGAAAGGAAAAAGCTTTTGCTTGCCTATTAAACAAAGGGACCTACATTTTCATTTTACACTGGGTCCTGTAATTTCTATAGCCAGTCCTGGCCATCCTCAACTGTATAGAACAAGATTTTGTTACGCTTTTTTATCTTCATATAAACAGTAGTGTACTGCATGTATTCTGCATCTTACTTTTTCATTAAGCATTTTGTTTGTGGGTTTCATCCATGTTGATGCTGTAACCAGAGCTGATGACAAATAACGCCTCTATGAACATCCTTTTACACTTGATTGGGTGCACTTGTACACGAGGTTTTCTAGGGTATGTATGCATGAATCTGAGTGTGTGTATGTGTGTGTGTGTAATTTCCTGGTCATGGTGTATGCATATTTTCCAATTTACTAAGACCAAACTGTTTTCCAAGGTGACATGGTACACACATGCACACAGCATATTTCCTGTTGTTTCACATCTTCAGCAACAGTTCAGTATAAAATTGTAACTCACTGTGGGTTGTTTGCAATGCCCTTCTTATTAAATAGGTTGAGCATTTTCCATATGTTTAATAACATTTAGCTTGCTCTTCTATGAAGTGTTTGTATATTTCACCACCTCCCTTTAGGAGAGCAGACCTTTCTCTTTATTGCTTATTGGTACATTTTTGTTATGGGGATTCTGATGAAATCTTCATGCTCATTCAGTTCTTCATGCTCACTCAGTTGAACTTGCCAAACTTTTCTTTTATGGTTTGTGCATTTTGGATCTTGTTGTATTTGTTCTTCCCTACTGCGAAGTCATAGAAATATTATCTTATATTTTCATTCCAAAGTTTTAAGCTTGTGGTTTCAATATTTAGGTCTTTATTCTATTTAGCTTATTTTCGTGTATACTTTTTTGTTGTTGTTGTCCAAATGGAAAGTGAAGCATCATAACGTCATTTATTGAATAGCCCATTCTTTCCCCACTGATCTGCAATGACACATCAGTCATTGTGATGATTAATCTCACACCTCAACTTGGCTGTGTATGGTGTCTAGTTGTTTGGTCAAGCAAGCATTGGCCTGATTGTTACTATGAGGATATTTCGTGGATTTAAATCATTATCAGTTGATTGCATCTATGGCTGTTTGCATCTACAATCAACAAAGGAAATTGCCTTCTGCAATGAGAGGGATCTCCTCATCCAATAGTTGGAAGCCTTAAAGGGAGAACTAAGGATTTCAGAAGTCTGAAGGAAGAATTTCTATCTCTACTTCAGACAGACAGCTTCTTCTGGGGAAGTCAATGTCACCTTCAATGAGCTTCCCACTTGTGGCTTGCCTTGAAGAGTTCAGACTTGCCAATCCCCACAGTCGCAGGAGCCAATTCCTAATGTTAAATCCTGTCTGTTCTCTTTCTCTGGAGAACCCTGACTAATAGTCACATATGAGATTTCATTCAATGGGTAGGCCTGCTTCTAGGTGCCTGGCACCCATCCACTGGTCTGTTTTCTAGTCCTATGTATGAGTACATTCTCAATTGATATAGCTTTACTATAACTATAGGGCAACAATAACTGGCAAGATAGTTCCCCTCATTTGGGTTATCTTGTATAGGAGTATCTATGCTATTTTTACCCTTTGCTTTTCCATTTAAATTTTGGAGTCTGCTTGTCAAGTGTCACAAAAATCTATAGGAAATTTAAATGAATTTACATTTAATATTTATATCAGTTTTGGAAGAAATGACATCATTAATCAATATACTTAGTCCTTCTATCCACAAATATAACATATCTCTCCATTTATTTAGATCCTCTTTAGTATCTTTCAATAATGTTTATGATTTTCAACAAAGCAGACTTGCACATAATTTGTTAGAGTCATTTCTAGATGCCTTATGGTTTTGTTGGTGTTGCAAGTGCTATATTATTTTAAATTATGTTTGTATTTTCTGGGGGGTTCTATGTTGATGGTCTTATCATCTGCAAATAATAAAAGCTTAGATTTTTCTTATACAATTCGTGTATTTTATTTCTTTTTCTTGTATTACCACACAGCTAAGACCTTTGGATAATATTGAATCAAAGAGGTGATAACAAACCTCGTTACTTTGTTTCTGCTTTCCAGGCAATAAGGCTAATATTTCATCATTAAATATGGTGTATGCTATAGAATTTTGGTAGCTATACTTTTTATGGTAGGAGTCATCTCAGACTGAGTTATTTGGGGAACACTATCAACCCCCAAATCTTAATGGCTTATTACAAAAACGTTTATTATTTGCTTTTGTTATAGATCAGCTGTCAGTTGGCTTCACTTCTTTTTCCTTCTCTGCTCCATGTGCTTCTTCATTCTGGGATCGAGGTTGAAGTAGCCTTATCTGGGACACGGCATCCTTGAGAGGGGGGAAAAGAGCAATGGACAAAGCATGTCATAGCTCTTAAAGCTTCTGATAAGATGTAGCATCCATCATTTCTGCTCTCAGGTTATACTGGGTAGACCAAGTCACATGACTCAGGCTGATGTCACTTACCCAGGAAGTACATCCCTCTCACAGGGAGGAGGGTGTGTGTAAGTATGGGAGAGCAATAATTTGTTGCTTATTCTATTAGGAACTTCCATTCTTTGTTTTACCAAGAGATTGCTGGGGGTATGGAGGCAACATGTGGTTCATGAAGTTTATCTAATGCTGTTGAAATGCTCATTCATTAATCTCTTTTTTGTTGCCTTTTTTTTCTGTTTTTTTTTTTGCTTTGTTTTTATATTATTCATTCATTAATCTTTTAATCTGATTACTTAAACTAGCAGACTTTTAATGTACAACTAATGTCACATTCCTGGGGCAAAACCAAATGATCATAATGTGTTACATTTTTCATATATTTTTGGATTCAGGTTGCCAATATTTCTATTTCGGATTTTTGTGCCTATGTTCATGAGTAAATACTTTTCCTGTCTTGAATTCTCCTTGTGTAGTGTTTTAGTTTTCCAGGCTGCTATAACAAATACCACACAGTGGGTTGACATAAATGACAAGCATTTATTGGTTCTTAGTTTTGAGACTAAAAGAAGTCCAAAATCAAGATATTGACAAGGCTTGTTTTCTTCTGGAGCCTGATGCTGACGGCCAACAATCTTTGGGGATCCTTGGTTTTTAGCTCTGCCTCCTGCCCCATGGCGAGGTCCTCTCCTTTCTCACTTCCGTGACTTCCAGGTTTTCTTTATAAGGCCTCCAGTAATATGGATTAAGACTCATCCTGATTCAGTTGGCTACACCCGGCTAAAACATCTTCAATAAGTCCTATTTACGATGGATTCACATTCACAGCCACACAGATTAAGAATATATATTTTTTGTGGGACATAATTCAACATGTGGCTTTTGCATCACAATTATATTTATTTCAAAAATATTTCTAAGCAGCTTTTCCTTTTTATGATTATTTTAAAGAACTTGTTTAGGATTGGAATAACCTATTTCTTGAAAGTTTGAAATAATTCACATAAGACTGTCTGGACCTAGAATTTTCTTTGTAAAATACTTTTATATACTTATTTAATTTGTTAATCATTATATGACTATGCAGAATTTCAATTTTTCATGAGCTCGTTTGGTAAATTTTTTCTGGAAAGTTTCCCTTTTATCTAAGTTTTGAAATATATCAACTTTTTCTTCATAGATTTTCTTAATATGTTTTATCTCTGCTGCATTTTTAGTCATGTCCTTTTTCATTCTCAATGTTCTTTTAATTATGTAAGCCTTTTGATAAAGCTTTCCAGATTATTGCTAGAATTACCTTTTGGCTCTCTTTGTGTTCTCCATACCTTTGTTTTCTCTTTACTTTTTGCTCTTATTCTTGTCATCTCATTCCTTCTATTTTATTTGTGTTTATTATGTTTTTCCTTTCCTAAAATAATAAATTGGACCTTTAGCTCATATATTCAGCCTTTTCCTTTTTCTAGTATCAGTATTTAAGCCTATAATTTTCCCTCAAAGTATTATTTTGGCTACACTCACAAATTTTGAAATGTAGTATTTTCATTAAAGTTAAATCTCATTATTTTAACATTTCATTTATGATTTATTCTTTTATATATGAGCTGTATATAAGTTTAAATGAATTAAAATTCAGAATGTATTTTTCTAATAGTTTTATTTCCATAATTGATTTATTTCCACAATTGATTTATAACATACTTCTACCTTAATGGCCAGAGACAGTAGTTGATATGATAATTTTTTGAAACTGCTTTTATGGCCATTTTTTGTACTATTAGATATGTACTTGGAAGGAACCTGTATACTCTAATTTTGATGTGCAAAATTCTAGATATATTCATTAAATCAAACTTGCTGAGTACCAGAGGATGCTACTACCCTGGAACAAGTTTAAGTTGATGTCCTTTACTTATGGATCTGAGATTGCAAATAATATACATTTTCACCTCAATTCCATTTGAATGCAGACCTAGGGTAGAAGGAATATCCTTATTATTTTTATTATTTTTCTACTTGGAGCCATATCAGAGGGAGAAAATTTCTAATAGAAGCCTTTTGTTGAAAGCTGACAATTCTTTTTTTCTAGACCACCCACTGAAAATGTGTCCTTTCTAGGATCCTGACTTTATGAAGTGGTGTTTGTGTTTCCTCTCTCCTTATCCTGCCCAGGCTCAGCTAACTGTCTCCTCAAGGTCACCCCAAAGTTATGCTCAAGTTCCACATTTCTACTTTGTTGGATCTGCCATTAGGGCAGTTGTGGTTTCAGCAGCCTGTTGGAATGTGTTTGCCTTTCGATGAGTCTCACTGTGAATAGACATCAATGCTAACCTGTACCCAGCTCTTTTGCACTGAAAGGAACTTTCAAAATACTAGGGCAATGGAAGGGTGTGCTATTTCACTAGTGTCTGCCCTCCAACTGGACCTGGACACTGCATTTGTCAAGATGACCCAAGGCCCATGAGAGGCCAAATCTAATAGTCACTCTTTGGCTTTATTTTACTTAACCTGTTTGCAACCTCTAATCAAGTTGTTTATGTCTTGCTTCTAGAAACACTTTCTTCTCTTGGTATTTCTCCCTGCTTTAGTTCATTAAAGCTGCCGAAATGTTATAGCCTACAAATGGGGATCTATTAGCTTATAAGCTTACAGTTCTGAAGCTGTGAAAATGTCCAAATCAAGGCATCAGTGGGACAATACATTCTACCCAAAGACCAGCTACCAGCGAACCTCAGCTCCTCTGCCACATGGCAAGGTGCATGGCAGCATCTGCTGGTCCTTTTCTCCTGGGTTTTGCTGCTTTCAGCTTCTGGCTGCTCCATCTGTGGCTTTCTTTCTGAGCTTCTGTTCCTGTCCATCTTTTTCAGCTTCTGTGTTCTGTCTCTATTTCATTCTCTTACAAAGGGCTTCAGTAAGAGGATTAAGACCCACCTGGGGCATGCCTCAACTGAAATAACCTAATCAAAATTCAAACTCACAATAGGTCTACACCACAGGAATGGATTAGCTTTAAGAATAGGATCTTTTCTGGAGTCCATAAAACCTCCAAACCATCATAACTACCATTCTGGACACTCATTGCCAGGCTTCTTTTCATGGATCTTTCTTCTTTAATCAAATATCTAATAGTTCAAGTATTAGTTCTAGGTTGCCTTCTCTTCTCCATCTATATTCCCTTCCTAACTGATTTCATCTGTTCCATGGTTTTGAATTCGACTTAAATGCTAACAACTGAATTCATATCTTCATTCTTGACTTTTATCCTAAGATCCAGTCTGGTGTTTCTAGCTGCCTATTTATTATATTTGCTAACCTGATGGTGCCTCAAATTTAACAAATCTTAAACTGAACAACTGGGGATTTTTTGATCCCCTCCAAAATATATTTGTTCCCCAGTCTTCCTGATCATGGTAAAAGACCTTGGATTAAACCTTGACACCTCTTTTTTTCTCAGACCATGTTGATTTCACATCTAAAATCCAGCTCAAATCTGTCCGCTTCTGTCCATGTCCATTGCTATCCCTTTAGTCATTTATCCATTATCTTTTTCTAGTCTCCCCATTTTCATTATTGTAACACTAAAATGTATTCTCTACACACAGCTTACAGAGTGCTCATATTAAAAAGTAAATTAGTTTATTCCACTTCATTTGCTTAAAACTTCTCAATAGCTTCTCATTGCCCTTAGAATAAAATCTAATTTCCTACCATGGTAAAGAAGGCTCTGACATAACATTTAGGCTTCCGCCCTCTCAGTCCCTAGCATTCCTTTGTCCATCAAGTCCTCAGCTTTGTTTTCCCTCTCTTTCTTCCAGCTCTTCATGTAGCTGAGCTCTCCATTCTCCAAATGTGAGCTCATACATTGTCCCCTTAGACAGACCCTCCTTGGCTATCTTATTTAAAGAAGCACCATCTCCCACCTCCTCCCAATCCCAGCTTTACTATTCATATGAAACTGCTTATCTTCCATTTAGTGCTTATCACAATCTGAAACGATCCATTTACTTATTTGTTTACTGCATGCTTCCCCCTACCAGACGTGAGCTCGGGAGAGCAGGGGTCCTACCTGCCTTCAACACTGCTTGTTCAGTATATATTAAATACAATATTTGTTAAATGAGGTATTTATCAAGTCCTCAGTAGATGTCAGACAGTGGTCTACATGCTTTAACCCTTAAAACAACCCTGTAAGATATGAGAAGCACTGCCCTCAAAATGCCATTTCTTCTCACAGGTGGAGACATCTACCTCCATCATGGTTTAGTTTTTATCACACATAGTATGATTCTGTTTCCTGACAACATGTTTCCAGGAATATTTGGAAACTCAGTTGGAAAAGTTAGGACTGGGCTGACAATCTGGACCAGCCCTAGATTGTGATGTCTTGTGGGCCCTTGTCCTTTATCCACTGGACATTTCCCCAGGTGATTTGCAACAGTCTTTCAAGTCCAGTGACCTGAAGGTGGAAATCAACAACCAAAGCGGAACAACGTAATGTTAAGATGCAACTTTCAGTACTTACCTTTATACACATGAAATTTCCCTTATAGAGATGCATTTGGATGGGATCTATGCAATGACCTTTAAATAATAAGTACAGTTTGAATATATGACTATATATAAAGAATTTAATCTATATTTAAAATTTTCAGCAGATTATCCAGTCCTCCATTTTAATGAGTTTCTCTGTAACCTCCAACAAACCAGAGCAGCCTGAGATAGACAGCACTAAATTAGGTATGAAGTTCATTAGGATTTAAGCGCAAACTCAGCTCACTGAATTAAAGGGGAGAACCTGGGACAAAGTCAGCTGTACCTGGAAGAACAAAGCAGACCTCCTGGTCAAAGGTGAGTGGGGTGGGAAGGACTTTTTGGTTTAAGTCCAAGCACCAAGCCATCTCTTCTCCATGTTCCTCACAGAGAAAGAAATAAAGAGTAAACCAAAGAAACCACTGACTTAGTTCTGTTTCTCCTCAGTGATAGCCAGAAGGCACATATATAAATATATAATGTGGGGTAATTTCATTTCATTTCACTTTTTTGGTCTTAAAAGAAGATATAATACAGCTATGCCTCATCTCAGTATAATCAATTCCTGTTTTCTAAAGAAACCAAAGAACAAGGATTCATTATTTTTATGTGTCACACCTAAAGAACAGCCTGTTGGGATGCAAGTGCCTCTGTTTCTAGGGACCTCTTGAATTGGGATTTTTTCCCCTTTGTTGGTTCTCTTCATTCCATGGATGTGTAAGAACTGATTGTGTGTATGGTTCTGGGAATGGGTGGCAGGTGGAAAGTCAGTCCTTTCTCCCACCAGCTTGTCTATCTGCTAATCATACAGGTGCCTGGGTGGAAAGGGAGACAGGAAGGAAAGAGTTGCAGTTGCAGCTCATTTTTAATGCACTTCTTTGTTGTGCCAAGCACTGTGCTGGGAGGTAGGCACTGTTGCTTTCTCCAGCTTCCAGAAGATAGGAAGCTCAGGGAGGGATGTGAACTTGCCTTTGCTCCCACAGTTTTGTATGTAGTTGTATAAGCAATACTCCAAACCCAAGTTTCTTGGTTTCCCAGACCATGCTTTTGCTACCACATGGAGTTGACAACTTTCTTTCCTTTAGGAGAGTTGGAACTCTGTTCCATTTGAATAGATGTGTTGATTATAAAAGAATCATTCCATTTTCTCATTTTTCAATAGGCTAAAAAAAACTGCACTCATGCACAAATCAAACTTTTTGCAATCTCCCATTATTAGCTTCCTCTTGATCTTATAATAAATTACCACACCCTTAATGGCCTAAAACAACACAAATTTATTCTTTTGCAGTTCCAGAGGCCAAAAATCTGAAATGAGTCTTACGGACCTAAAGTCTGCATGTTGGCAGGATGGTTCCTTTTGAAGTTTCAAGGACAGATTCTGTTCCTTGCCTCCTCTAAGAAGGTTGCCAGTGTTCCTTGGCTTGTGGCCATATCGTTTCAATATCTACTTCCATGGTCACATTGCCTCCTCTTCTGTAGTCAAATCTCCTTCCAATGCCTTCTTGTAATCTTGTGATTACAGTTAGGGCTCATGGATAATCCATGATAATCACCTTAATTTGTCACATTTGCAAAGTCCCTTTTTTCCATAATAAGTAACATTCACAACTTCCAGGGACTAGGACATTGATATCTTTGTGGGCCATTAGTCAGCTCACCATACTTCCTCATATCACCATTAAAAAATTTGGGACCCTCATCTCCCTTGCCCCTCTTCCCATTTATCATCCTTTCTTGGAAAATTCCAATCTTTGTGAAACCTGACTCTTTGCATTCTGTATGCCTGCACCTGGAAAGCTGAATATGTCTGGAGAAAAAAACACATACCCAGGAGGCCTGGTCTCACTTTAGAGCAATGATTCAAATCTCAGTGCTGCACGGCAATACTACTGCATCTCCTTCATTTACTTTCTAACTCTTCTCAAGGCACAATACCCTCTCCCCTTCCTTGCTTTCAGCTGATACGTTTTTTATCTTACAGAAAATAGAAACAATCAAAGAGGATCTCCTCATTCTCCTACCAACAATTCTACAGCCCTCCAACCTCTCCTGTTACAGTGCTCCAGTGCAAGACCATCCCTTCCTTGCTACCTTTTGCTTACTGAGAGACCATTCTAAAATTCACTCCTCATTTGACAACACTGTCAATTATTTTTTCTTTACTGGGTCAATGCCATCAGCAAACAAACATGCTGCAGTAGATTCCATTTTCATTAATAAAAACTTCTCTTGATTTCAAATCTTCAGCTACAATCCATTCCCTTCCTTTACTTTACAGAAAACGTAAAAGATATGTCTTTATTAGCCCCACCCCCTAACCCCAATTCTCTCTCTAAGAAATATTCTTTTAGTTTCCTAAGCTGCTCAAAGCAAAAACCATGAAATAGGCAGGGTTAAACAGTAGGAGCTTATTTGCTTGTGGTTTTGAAGCAGGGAAAATGTCCAGGTCAAGGCATCATCAAGACAATATTTATTCCCAGGGACCAGCTACCGGAGATCCTTAGCTCCTCTGCCACATGCCAAGGCGCATGGTGGCATCTGCTGGTCTTTCCCTGCTCTTCTCGGTTTTGTTGATTCCAGTTCTTGCTCCCATGGTTTTTTTTCTCTTTCTCTCTGTATTCATCCTGTTCGTAAGGGACTCCAATAATAGGATTAAAAGTCCCATCCTGAATAAGGTGGGTCACACCATAACTGAAATAGTCTCAGCAAAAGGTTCTACTTACACTGGGTTCACACCCATATGAATGGATTAAATTTAAGAATCGAATGTTTTTCTGGGGTATATATAGCTTCAAACCACCACACATGTCATGAAATATTTATGGCTTTTAAAAGGTACCAAGAATAATACAGCAAATATCCTATGTACCAATAATCTAGTTTAAGAAATAAGATATTAGCAATTGAATTGAAACCTATGAATAGGTTCCTCCCAGATTACCTTCTTTTTCCTCCTCCAGAGCTGAACACTATCCTGAATTGGATATTTATTAATACAATGCTATTTCTTTTCACTTTTACTTCAAATGTGTGTGTCCTCAAGCAATGGGTAGGATTGTTTTGCATGTATTTAAACTTCATGTAAACGGCATCATACTGCATTTTTCTGCAGCCTTTATTTTTTAACTCACCATCACGAATTGAGAGACATCCATTCCATTATATGTAGCCTTAGATAAAATTGCCATTGAGTATTCTGTCTTCGAATACACCACAATTAATTTATCCATTTTCCTACTGACAGGCATTTAGATTGAGGTCAAGCCTTTGCTAGTACAAGTGCAAGGATTTCTCTAAGGTATATGCTTGGGAGTACAATTGCCGGGTAAAGGGATACTTGCACTTTTAACTTTACTAAATATCGACAAATTGTTCTAAAAAAAATTACCAATCTATTCTCTTGAACCTGCTTCAATCAGGCATTTGCGTTTACTCCACTCAAATGACTTGTCAATGTCACTGGCCAGCTCTACATTGTCAAATGCAATTTTCAGTTATTGCTTGTTGGAGTACCCCAGGTTTCCCCTTCTCTTCTCTCACTATACTCATTGCATAATGATTTCACTCAGTCTTATAGCTTAAAATATACTTTATTTACAATAACTACAAAATTTTTTATCTCCAGCACCTCTTCCCCTGAATTCCATACTTAGATAGCTAATGCATTCCTTGGCATCTCTAATTGGATGTCTTCAGCAAACGAAATTTCACAAGACTGAACTCTTGATTCCTATCCCTGCCTCAAACCTGAGTCTCTCCCCACGCATTGTTCCCCATCTCATTAATAACCAAACACCCTGTTAGAGAACCAAAATTTTTGGAGTCATTCTTGACCTTTCTTTCACCCCCAATATCTAACCCCTATATTCCCTATATCAATAAATTCCATTGGCTTAACTTTCAAAATATATCCCAAATTTGATCTTTATTCACTACTTCCACTGCTACACCTAGTACAAGCCTAGATGGAAACTGGAGAGGCAATTTAGGGAAGCGGGTAAGGTATAAGTTCAAACTACAGCTTTGCTCCAGTTCTACAATGTTATAGAGCTGTGGGGCTATAATGTAAATTCTTTATGGGGTTGTGTTAGTATTAAATATGATGCATTAGTATTAAATGTAGTGAGTTACATGAAGCACCTAAAATAGTACTCAGTAATCTATCAGTGTTGTTAGTTTTATTAATCTTCTTGTAATTGCATAATTATTATAGCTGCTTCTGTTTAAGGTTCTCTTTCTATTCTTGCTTCAAACAGCAGACAAAGGGATCCTTTTAAGGCATAATTCTGTCGCTCATACCTCTTATCTCCTAATGGATTCCAACACACTTAAAAAAAATCCAAAGTCCTTATTATGACTTATGGAGCCGGCCCCTCCTTACCTTTCTGACATCATATTCTACTGTTTGCTCTGTACACAAAGCCTAGGTGGCTTCTTTGTTTCCTCAAACTCAGCGAACATGCTGCTACTTCAGAGCCTTCACACCTGATGTCTCCTTTCTTGGAAGGCCCTTCCCAAGATGTTTGCATGGTTTTTCTTGTCACTTCATCCAGAACTGGGCTTGAATGCTGTTCTAGTTTGCTAGCTGCCGGAATGCAAAACAGCAGAGACAGAATGGTTTTCAAAAAGGGGAATTTAGTAAGTTGCTAGTTTACAGTTCTAAGGCCGAGAAAATGTCCCAATTAAAACAAGTCTATAGAAATGTCCAATCAAAGGCATCCATCCAGGGAAAGATACCTTGGTTCAAGAAGGCCGATGAAGTTCACTGTTTCTCTCTCAAGTGAGAATGCACATGGTAAACACAGTCAGAGCTTCTCTCTCAGCTGGAAGGGCACATGGCGAACACAGCGTCATCTGCTACCTTTCTCTCCTGGCTTCTGGTTTCATGAAGATACCCAGCAGGTGTTTTCCTTCTTCATCTCCAAAGGTCACTGGCTTGTGGGCTCTCTGCTTCTCATGGCTTCGTCATTCTTCTTTGCTCTCTCTGACACTATCATTCTCCTTCCTGTTTTATAGAACTTCAGAAACTAATCAAGACCCACCCAAAAGGGTGTAGACATTCGTCACCTAATCCAACTTAACAACCACTCTTGATTAAATCATATCATCCAGGGAGATGATCTGATTACAGTTTCAAACATATGATATTGAATAGGGATTATTCTGCCTTTATGAAATGGGATTTAGATTAAAACATGGCTTTTCTAGGGGACACACATCCTTTCAAACCACCACAAATGCTACATCATTAGAGAAAACTTCTCTAACCATGTTGCCTAAAATAGCAATTTCTGTCATTCTCTTTCTCTTTCCCTACTTTATTTTTCTTCATGACATTCACAACTTCCTGACATCATAACATATTCCTTGTTTCTATGGCCTGTCTTGCCCACTGGAATGTAAGCTCCATGTAGACAGGACTCCATCTTGTCCATTATTACATCCCCCATGCTGAGAAGAGTGCCTGGCTCATCATAAAAACTCAATAAATGCTCATTGAATGAATGGAAGAATACTATGTCTTGCAAATACCGAGTAAAACCCTCTGAACCAGGGAAGAGGGCAGCTGGCTGCCTTGCAGAGCCCATCATTCCATGACCATTCTGTTTCTTTCCTCCTGGTCTGTCTCTGCTAAACCACCCTTCCAAAACACCCTCCAAATATTACCTATCTTTCAAGACCCAGTGAAGTCTCAACTCTTCTAATAAATTTTTCTCAATCAAAATCAGAGCAAAACCTATGCCCTTTGAACACCGATGCTGAGCACTGTATGCACCCTTAATTTGTGTCCTTATCAGTTATGTATCTTTGGGGTTTATTTCATGTGTCTTTGGTGGTAAACTCTTCCAAAGAGAGTTCCCAAAAACAAGTCATATCCATGTTTTTGAAAAATACTACTGAATACATGAACAAAAGAAGGAATAAACGAATGAATAAAATAAAAATGCACCTAGTGTTGCAGATGATGAAGTTCCACAAACAAATTCTTGGTTTTTTATTTAGTGCAAACTTTGAGAAGAATGTTACTAAAATTAAGATATCTTTTCTGCATGGTGGATTCCTTTTCATTTTTCACCACTTCCTCCATCTCATTCATCCGTTTGCTCATTCATAATTAAATACATTTATTTAAAGACCAATTACCCACCTCACCTTGTTCCATTTTAGAGATGAAGAAACTGGGTTTCAGAGAGGTTAAGCTCATATTCTAAAAAGGGAATAGAAACATAAACAAAAGCAAGATGATGTGGTGAATAGAGAAGATTGGTGGCTGTTCTAAGAACAGTGAGAATAAAGTACCAGGGCGGTCAGAGAAGTTTTAGAGAAAGGTGACCTCATCTGAACTTTGATGAAAAGGATGGGAATTATCCAAACAAACAGAGAAGCAAAGGGAGCAGCATGTACAGAGGTTCAGGGTCATGACATTAGAAGGAACAACTTCAGGCTTGGATAGGAGATAAAGCCTTCTTGCTCTTTGCATAGTGCTCCCATCAAATTCTCATTTTGTCCTATTGTAACTGGGAGTTCAGGAGTCTGTTTCCATTACTTGACAACGATCTCCTTGCTTAATAATTGCTCTCCTGCTTGATGCAGAGTACACATTCAGTACCTTCTAGTTGGCTAAGCATCTATAGAGTTTGCTAGCTGGCTGGATATTTGGGAATACCATTTCTCGTTTGGCCCTATTTGAGCATCTCCTGCAAATGCACTTATCTTAGATGCAGCCAGGGAGGAAGATGTTTCCCTGTTTGTAGTAGAACTGGGCTAGTTCAGAACCCTTGCAAAAAGCACAGCCAATTACTAGGTCCTGGAAAAGGCCCTATTCTATCTGTAATAGTCTCTTCATTAATCTGGACTTCTGTGTATTGCAAAAACCATACTATTTCTTCAATCAAGAAGTAACAAGATGTAGTTAGTAAATCACTTTGAAATACCTTAGTTGGAAGATGCTATGCAGGATGAAATATGCTTATCTATGAAAAGCAGAAAATCTGAAATGCCCTGGTTCATGAATTAAAGTATCTCTATATTTTCTACTTCCTTTTCTACTTAATTTCCAGGGTGACTGCTAGTGAGACCTACCCTCCACTGCCAGCTTCCCAGTTAAGTCCAAGAAATCAACATTATAATCATGTATTGTTTCTTTATCAAGCACACTAGTAGCTCCTGGCAAAACAGTGTTTTTTCAATGCTGTCAGAGTATATGTGGCAAAGAATGATTAATTAGCATCTCACTAATTGACAGTATTTCTTCCCACATCTGCTTGGACCTGATGTGAGTTTAAATGTCTCTTTCTAAATGCTTGGAGTTGAATTCAGCAAGGATAAAATTTAAAGCCCCTTTCCAAATCTTAGAAATGACAGGGACCTGTGTGCTGGTTTGAATCTGTTATGTACCCCAGAACAGCCATGTCCTTTTTTCTTCATAGAGGAATAATCACTTATTATTGAAATGGATTTACCTTCCCTAATAGTTCTACAGTGATCCACAGTATTCACAGACTTAAATACATTATTCACAGTCCTGTTATCATGCAAAATATTTCTTCTGTCCTAGTAACCCATTTAGAGCAACAGTGGAGGGATGGAACAATTATCTCAAGACAGTTTAATAATTGATTTAATAATCATCACTGGTATCTCATCATCCATTAGCAGCAGTCCTTATAGAACATTGGATTGGACTACTGAAGTTAGCAAGTGGGAGACAGCACCTTGTGAGAAATGGCCTGCAGGTTATGTTTATAATCAATGACCAATAAAAAGTGCTTTTTATACCACAGCCAGAAAAGCCACGTCCTTTTAATCCAATCTTGCGGGGAAAGATCCATTGTTGGGTGGGACCTTTTGATTAGGTTGTTTCCATGGAGATGTGACCCAGCCCCTTCAAGGTGGGTCTTAATCCCCTTTCTGGAGTTCTCTATGAGGGGACAAAAGGCAGAAGAAACTCAGAGAGCTCAGAGATGTTTAGAGAGAGAAAAGAAATGCCCAGAGAACTTGTGGAGAGAGAGCCAATACAGAGAGCAGTGAGATGAAACCAAGTGAAGGACACAGAGGGAGAGAGATGCCCTGGAGAAGCTGAAAGGAGATCCACAGGACACAGAGAGCTCAGAGAAGTATCCTCAGAGAAGCAAACAAGGACCCATGGAAACTCAGAGAGGAGGCCACTAGAATCAGAAGCTGAAGGCAATGCAACCCACTAGTGAAAGACGAGCAAATGCTAGCCACATGCCTTCCAATGTGACAGAGGAACCCAGGATGCCAACAGCCTTTCAAAGTCAAGGTATCTTCCTCTTGATGCCTTAATTTGGACATTTTCATGTCCATAAAACTGGAAATTCATAACTTAATAAATCCCTTTGTGAAAGCTAAACCATTTCTGGTATATCATATTCTGGCAGCTTTGAAACAGACCTGGGTTCCGGCTCTTTAAATAGTAGAAATGTCAACAAAAGTCTTTGTGGGTGTGGGTGGTGAATCTCAGGGTAACAACAGAGGACAGTAGAGTGAGGGGGTGAGGCAAGCAAAGGTTGAGTAGGGGACCTGAGCCCGAATCCTATTTCATCAAAAGACAGCCATGTGGCTGGAAAAACCATGCTACCTCTTTGGACCTGTCTAACTGTTAGATTCAGTCGGTAGTTTTCTAACAGTGTTTCTCAGAGTCTGAGGGGTTCCAGAATCCCCTTAGGGATCTCCTAGGCTCTAGATCCAATGAAATTTTTGTCTGACAGAACTTTCAGTTATGACAGAAATATTTTACATACATACTGTGCACTTCATGTGGCTATTGAACACTTGTAAGGTGGCCTGTGTGACCGAGAGAACTGAATTTTAAATTTTATTTCACTGTAACTGCTTTAAATTTAAATAGCCATATGTTACCAGTGGTTACAATCTTGGACAGGGTAGCCCTGAAAGATCTGAATTGGGGTTCAAAGTGGACAGGGCTCCAAGCTTTGCCTCACCCTTGCTTCAAGGGAGCACATCTGCCTTTCTCTATTTTCAAAAATGTGCTTCCAAAAAGGTGCTCCCCTGAACAAAGGATTCCATAGCCAAAGGACGTTTGGATACCACTATACTAAATAGTCTCCAAGGTTCTTAAACTCTGAAAGGTCCTCTAGTTCCATGATCTCAATCTCCCTTTGTACCTAGCAGGAAATAAGTGCATTCCCTTGGGTGTGAAGGGTAGATAAAATTGCCTTTCCTAGTGTCACAGCCCATTTTGCTTGCCATGGAGCCCCCTCTGTTTGATGTGCATTCGATATGGGGTCCAGACCCAAGAGCATCCTGGCTCCTTGGACCGGACAAAGACTGTCCGTGATGCTCCCAGATGATTCATCCAACATGTTCTCCAGGGACTGCTCATGGCTTTTTGTGGTTTCTACTGGTCCTTTATGCTCAGACCACAGAGATTAAAGGGGCCAGAGGCCAGAGAAAGAACTGAATGAAATCAGTTCTTTCAGCCTCCTAAGTCTCTATTCCCACACAGCTGGGAAGAAGAGACTGGATTTCCCCAGTGAAAGCTGCCCACTGTTCTGTCATTCCATCAGAGTCAACCCAGGTCTTCTGGAGGCTCCAAGGCCAGTGCACCCCTCAACATGGGCTTTGGTGAGCGATGCTCCAGGGGTGGGGTGGGGGCAGGATGATGGAGTGTTGTGTGCATCTGCTGGGGGAAGGTACTCAAAGCAGAGACTTTAGCACATGTGAGGTTTTTGGATGACTGTTACGGATTGAGCCCGAGATACGAGTCCAAAGTCCACCATCTATCTCATCTGAGAAAAATATTTCTGTGAATTGACCAAGAAATCAAGTTTAGAGCATTCATATCTTAGTTTAGAGCATGCAAAATCTGCAAACCTCACAAAAGGAAAGCTCATCTCACAGATGGTGCCAAAATCTCAGTCTGACTTTTGGAGAGAAGGGCTGTAAATATCATATTACAGCAGTCACATAGGTAAGGAGTTGTTGAGGGGAAAGGAATGTTGTACTTTCTGAGAAGGAGAAAGCTCACACAGCTTCTTCAATTTCATTAGGGTGGAAATAAACAAAGAACATCCAAGTGAGAACAAACAAAAGCTATTTATTCAGAGCTTGCAAGGGAGTCAGCCACCATCAATTGCAATTGACAGAAACTCAAAGACAGGCAAAGTGGGAAACTTCATAATGGAAAAAAGGGAAGACTTTTGTGCCCTGACTGAAAGCTGTTGGCCTGGGGAGGCTGGAAGTAGGCTGACTAGAAGGGGAGCATCCTATGCGATTGGTTAGGGAACCATATTTGGCTTTCTCGGTTTGATCTTAAATTGGAAGGTGGCGGGGAGAGGTGCAAAAATTAGCGAAGTTGTCAGTTACTGATCAAATCCTGGCTATTTGGGGTCGATTATTACTACAATTGTGTTTTGATTTCCTGAACTGAATGCTGCTGATAGTGGGCCAGTATTTCTTGGTCATTGTCAATTTGAAATATTCAGTCTCACTTCTCCAGACTTCCTTCAATGTACTCCCCAGGCAAAGAGAAGTAATTATCAGTAACCTTCCAGAAACCTTTTGCAGAAAGAAATGACTGATCTTCCCTCTTTCTCAACCATGCTAGAACTAACAATTGGACCTTTTGAAGTTTAAGTCAATATTTTAACCTAAGAACATGATTAAGGGACCATATTATTTATGTACGTATATTTTTTCCAACCCCATATTCTTAGAGCCAGAATTGTTGACAAGAATTTAATCTTTTGCCATGTGTTTGGGTGAGGGCTTTGTAAAAACACAGAGTGTGGTATTTTGGAGAGGACTTGCCGCAAAAGTATTATTTGCTGCAGTTTTTCTCAGCCTCATCATATTTCTGGTTGCCTCTTCTTATAGATCTAACATTCTGAATCACTTTTGCCCAGCAAATAAAATAATGCAATACTAATTATAAGATACTAAAGTACAATAGTGAATGAGCATAAACACTCCCTTCTTTCCTATTCTCTGGGCTTTGCTCATCCAACATAACCACATCTCCATTACACACACATCAAATAGTCACTCTCATTATCCCGCTTGCTCCATGTACTGTTTGAATTTGTTATGTACCCCAGGAAAGACCATACTCTTTTTTTTCAACTTTTTTATTGTATAATATAACATATATATAAAGCAAAGAAAGAAGAAAAAAACAATAGTTTTCAAAGCACTCTTTAACGAGTAGTTACAGGACAGATCTCAGCATTTGTCATGGGCTACCATACAATCCTCTCAGATTTTTCCTTCTAGCTGCTCCAGAATATAGGAGGCTAGAAGAAATAAATACTTTTTTTATTATCACAATTGACTTTTTTGTGTGAAAAATAACATATGTACAAAAAAGCAATACATTTCAAAGCACAGCACCACAATTAGTTGTATAACAGATTTCAGAGTTTGGCATGGGTTACAATTCCACAATTTTAGGTTTTTACTTCTAGCTGCTCTAAGACACTGGAGACTGAAAGAGATACCAATTTATGATTCAGCAGTCATATTCATTTGTTAAATCCTATCTTCTCTGTATAACTCCACCATCACTTTTGATTTTCTATCCCTCTCTTTAGGGGTGTTTGGGCTATGGCCATTCTAACTTTTTCATGTTGCAAGGGGCTGTCACTAATACGGGGTAGGGAGACGGAACTAGCTGATGTTCTGGAGAGGCTGGGGCCTCTAAGTTTCAGGACTCATCTGGTCCAGGGACCCATCTGGAGGTTGTAGGTTTCTGGAAAGTGACTCTAGTGCATGGAACCCTTGTGGAATCTTACATATTGCCCTACGTGTTCCTTAGGATTGGCTGGGATGATCTTGGTTAGGGTTTGGCAGGTTAGGATAGGTAGCAATGTCTAACTGAAGCTTGCCTAAGAGTGACCACAAGATTCTACTTGAACTTTTTCTGCCACTGATCCTTTATTAGTTACACTTCTTTTCCCCCTTTTGGTCAGAATGGAATTGTTGATCCATGGTGTCAGGGCTGGACTCATCCCTGCGAGTCATCTCTCACACTACCAGAGAGATTTTTACCCCTGGATGAAAGACCATATTCTTTGAACTCATCTTGTAGGAGTAGCCTTACTGTGGGTGAGACCTTTTGGTTAGGTTATTTCAGTTGAGATGTGACCCAGCCCATTTAAGGTGGGTCTTAATCCTTTACTGGAGCTTATTGTGAAGGAGATAAAAGACAGTAAAAGCCCAGAAAGCAGAGAGATGAAACCAAGTAAAGGGTGCAGAGAGAGAGAAAGAAACACTCCAGAGATGTGAAGAAAGGACTCACAGATGCTGAGAGAGAAAGCCACTGAAACGAGAAACTAAACTAGGGACAGAAGGACCAGCAGATATTTCCATATGCCTTCTGATGTGACGTAGGAACTCCAGATGCCAGGAGCCTTTCCTCCAAGGAGGTATCTTTTTGTTGATGCCTTAACTTGGACATTTTCATGGCTTTAGAATAGTAACTTGTAACTTAATAAATCTCCATGTTGAAAGCTAACCCGTTTCTGGTATATTGCATTCTGGCAGCTTTAACAAACTGAAACACTCCACCAACAATAATGTTCCTTCCATCTCATTTAAGAGCAAGAGGAGCTCAGAGAGCTGGCAGTTATTTATTTTTAAATCATCCTTAGCCTTGCCAACTTGCTTTCTACCTTCCTATCCATCTAATACAATGCACAATGGACTGCAGTGTGTTCCCTCAGGATTTTCCTTTGGAAGAAATAGTCAGATGGTTGTCTTATCATCAGTACCAGAAGTAATCCCTTCAGAGAACTCTATTCAGACTCTCTCCAAGAGCAGTTATTCTCGGTTGAGCCTCACCCTAACTTTTGGGACAAGTACTTGACACCCCACTTGTTCAGGTGTTTCTCTGATGAACTTGAGTCTCTAGAATACAAAGACATTTCTTCATGCAGTTGGGTTGACCAAGTACTTCCAGAAAACCACAGCAACTGCATTGATGTAATTTTTAAGGAAATTCTCAAGAGAAAACAGAATCAGCAATGATGTGACTCTCACCCATCTCCTTTCCAGCCTCTGAGCATCTCATGCCTTGCTTACCATCTGTGGTAGTTTGAAGCTGTTATGTACCCGAGAAAAGATCATGTTCTTTTAAGCCATTCTTATGGGTATAAACCTATTGTGGGTGGGACTTTTGATTAAATTATTTCAATTGAGATGTGACCCACCTTGAATGAGTTATAGGAGTCCTTTTAAGAGGATAAACGAAAGAAAAGAGGCTCACAGAAAAAGGGCCAAGAGAAGTGAAGAGAGACAGAAGCTAAGAAAGAGAAACACACAAAGAAGCTAAGAGAGAAAAGCCAGAAGATGAAGGCTATGAAACCTAGAAGAGAAGAACCGGCACATACCACCATGTGCCTTCCCATGTGACAGAGGAGTCCGAGATCCCCAGCAGCCTTTCTTTGGGGAGAAGATATTGCCCTGTTGATGCCTTAATTTGGACATTTCTCATGACCATAGAACTATAAGCTTGTAAGCTAATAAGTCCCCATTTTAAAAGCCAACCCTTTTCTTGTGCACTGCATTTCATCAGCTTTACCAAACTAAAACACCATTCTGTCTCCAATGCCTAGCATGGGGTCTGATTCCTGGTATGTGCATGAATGAACGGATGAAAGACTGAATGATTTAAGCTGGGCACAGATGGAAAGGAAGACATTATTTTCAAATTAGAGGTTGGAATAAAAGGATTGGCATCGAATTGGTTTTCTCCTTATTCTTAGGTTTTGGCCTAGATTATATTTAAGTTATTAAGACATTATCATGGTGTTCTCTGCCTCAGTCATCACACAACTTTCACTCCTTATGTGTCTGCCTTCTCTCCCCATCTTACAAAGACACCAGTCATGTTAGATTAAGGGCCCACCCTACCCCAGTATCATCTCATTTTAACTTATCTAATTATATCTATAGCATTCCTATTTTCAAATAAGATTACATTCTAAGGTATTGGGGATTAGGGCTTTGATATTTTTGGGGGGAGACACAATTGAACCCATAACACATGGCTGTGTACATGGTTAGGCCATTGTGCTCCAATTAAGATTTTTGCTGCTTGGAAGAAGCTGGGCTTTAACATGTCCATCCCAGCCCTGTTTGAAATTCCACCTGCAGAGGCAAAGATAGTATATTCCATCCTGTTTCCCAATTTACTATTCATAATAGATGTAGGGCAAGTACTCAGACTGCCAAGAAGAGATTCTAGACAGATTACAGGTCAAAATCTCTTCTGGAGCCTTCAAACAGCTTGTGGTAATAATTACATGTCAAGTCTGGCCTCATCCTCTAGAGACTTTCTTTTCTAGTGTGAATATTTATTCTCTTTATTATGGGCTATAGCCAAATGATTTTTCATGCAATGGGGCTGGGTCACAACTAAATAAAAGTAATTTAGAAGTAAAAGTCCACATGGCTCATTATCTTTCCCTGTGCTATAGTCCCCTGGTTTAATAAATCCAATTCATAGGGTAAGAATTATTTCTGAGAGAGCCCAGACCCCCAGTTTGACTGGAGACAACTCTTTATACTGCTAAGTCACTGAAGTACCTTACTCTATACTAACTATACAAATAAACGTTTAGCTGCATTTCTCATGATTGATTGAAGTGATAAAATTGAAAGCTATGAAGATTTCAAAATGAGAAGAGAAATCTCAGGTTTGTAAAATGGAAAACTTACTTTTCCCAGCTCCATAAAATTACCTCTGTCCTCACAGGACTCAACAGAGGATGTTGCTTGATACCTACCTGCAGTCACATGAAATTTATTTTCCCAACTCGGCCCAAAGAAGAGGTTAATAATGAGTCAGCAAGGCATCACTCAGGAAGTCTGTTCTTTTTGATCTCAGCCACCTTTTTGACAAATCAACTCAAAGTAGTGACTCTCATTCAAAATGTCTAGAAAAGAAAGTAATATGCCTGACTATTGCAATCCAAAGAACTTCATAATCAGAAACTGAGGCTGGAGTTTGGATTGAATATGAAGTAAAAAGTAGTTGGGCAGCAGAACATAAAATTAAAAAAACAAACAAACCAAAATCCAACAAACATGTGTAAAGAGAACCAGTTAGCAAGACAATATGATGGCGGATGGGTAATGAAGTAAATATAGGCTGAATAACCTCCTCATTATGAGTCTGTGAGACACAATTAGGAAAGAAGCTCAAAATTGCATAAGGAAAAGAGCTAGAGCAACTTGTAATTAAGAGAAACCAAACTGCTTGGGAGGCAGCACTGGGCTAGGATTGTTATTTTAACACTCACTGCCACAATAGCATCTGCTCTTCTATTTTGCAGAGTCCTATCCAATTGATAAGAAGTAAGGACATCATCTGTTTTCAAAGTAGTCTTATCTTACCTTTTCCCTGGAAGCAATGCTTCATTTCATGCTTATTTAACTGCTTGGGATATATGCAAGCGTAAATGAAACGTACATTTACAAGGACCTGGCTGCCTTACTGGGCACCCCACTCATAGTAAAATGTTCCCTGAATTGGCCTTCCCAGGTGGCTGGTTCATGTAACTCCTGCTCCTCCGACTTACTATTCCAGGCCATGGTGTAGGTGGCAGCAACTGCAATGCAAGTCTGATGCAGACCTAACCTTTAACCATCCTAAGTGAGTATAAGGAGGGGCAGGGACGGCAGCCAGCAAGTTCTTCTTGCAGAGAGGTGGGGAAGCAAGAGGAATCTACCTGAAATTCAGGCAAAGAGGAATCTACCTGAAACTCCATCTGGACTTAGACATTTAAATAAGATTAGGATAGATGGACAGAAGATAAGAAATGCCTTTCATACTTGTGTGTGTGTGTATGTGTGCTTGTGTATGTGTGACACTGCAGAAGCCTGGAAAAGAAGGATGATGAAGGCTGAATACAGTGCCATTTCCATCTTTCTTATGTATCTTCCTCTGACCTGGGAAAATCCAAGAAGAGACAAAGACTAACCCCCCGAATTCTAATGCTCCTTAATTGGCAGTGGTTAAATTTTCCTCCTCACTGACCACCAAAGGAGGTCCATCATCAGACTGATGTCATATCCTGCAGCTCTGTCCTGGCGTGAGGACAAGAGAGGGAGGCAGAACTCCAAGGAGCCTGGGGCTGTCACACAGATCCCCCTGCCACAGCAGGGAGCAGGGGCAGGTTTGGAGGATTGTGGCCAACTAGCCTGTAAATGAAAGGCCTGTCTCCCTTGTTTGTCTTGCAACATGGATTTAGTTTCCAAACATTGGGTTTTGGCTTTCTCAAATTCCCAGACAACCCAGTGAAAAATGTTGCCTACAGTTAGGAGCTCAGGTCTCTGGAGGAACAGTTTATATGCCTATGAAGTGTCATCATTCTGAGTGCTCTGCCTCTCCCAATCAGCTGCACATTTTATAATTCTCTGTTCTCCTCCACTCGGAGCATTTTTGTTCACTTGTCAACCTTCTCTTTCCTTAGTCAACAGTGCCAGATGATCCACTGCGCTGGTTTGAAACTGCTATACTCCAGAAAAGTCATGTTCTTTATCCTAATCCAATCTCATGGGGCAAACCTATTTTTGGGTGGGGATCTTTTCATTAAATTGTTTCCATGGAAATGTGACCACTCAATTGTGGGTGGGACCTTTTGATTAGGTGGTTTGCATGGAGAAGAGTTTCTGCCCAGTCAAGGTTACTGGAGTCTTTTTAGGGAGCCATTCTGGAAAAAGCTCAGAGCCAATTCAGAAAGAGATGCTTGGAGAGGCAGAAAGAAAATGCCCCTGGGGAAGCTGTTTGAAACCAGAAGCCAAAAGATCAGCAGGTGTGAGCCATGTACCTTACCAGCTACCAGGGGTGTTCTGATGCCATCAGCCTTTTGTGAGTCAAGGTATCTTTCTCTGGACATTTTTATGGTCTTGAACTGTAAACTTGTAAATCCCCTTTATAAAAGCTAACTCATTTTGTTATATTGCTTCCGGTAGCATTAGCAAACCAAAACACCCACCTAGGGTAAACATTTATTAAAATTCCCAATACTCAGAAATGCAAATTAAAACAACACTAGATGTGCTTTGCTTACCAAGTTGGTGAAGTTCTTTTTTTTATGTTAATGCTCGATATTGTCAGGTTTCCAAGGAGATGGGAACTGTCTTACCCTGCTGATGAGGCTATATATATAGCACAACCTTTCTAGAAGACAATAGAGCAATTTTATCCTATGTCTTGAAAATACACATAAAAAATACTTATTACATGACTTTACTGCTGCACATTGTGAGTCTGTGCTAGGTTCCTCAATTTAATTCTCACAATTTTTAAATTTAATTCTCTCAATTTCATTCTCATAATAATTTAATGAGGTAGTTATTATTATTTATTACTATTATTATCCTCATTTGCCAATCAGAAAACGAAGACTCAGAAAAGTGGCCAGAAGTGACCCAAAGCCATATATCTTATATACTCAAGTCTGTGTTCTTAGAGTTTATGTGAGAATTTTCATCAGGTTTTTACTTATATTGAGAAAAAATTGAAAGGAACCTGAACATCCAATAATAGGGACTTGCTTTTAAAAGTTATGGCGTAACCATGCAGTGAAAAATCTATATTTTCTTTAAAATGGCATTGTAGAGGAAGATTTAATGGTGTGCAAATATGTTCATGGCTTACAATTTAGTGAAAATGAGGTCATACAATAAAATGTACAATACAATCTCAGCTTCATAAAAAATAATTGCATACCTATTCATGTACAAAAAAAAGACCAGAACAATATATGTCAAATTGTTAATAGTGCTAATCGCTTACTGCTAGAGTTGTGAGGCTCTCCATTGTCTCCTTCATTCTTATTGGCATTTTCTACAGTTTCTGTTATGTACATATTTTTTTGGTAAGAAAAATAAATTACTAAAGAAAGATTGAAAGTCTGTGCTCCCCACCCTCTGTGGCCTAGATGGGCTCTATAGCTATAATAATAAACAACCACTTTCATCTATGAAGCATATGCAATCTGCCTGGCAAATGGTTTTTAGGGGACAATTTACTAATTCTCACTATTAACCCCATTATTCCTATGGTACAAATAAGAAAGCTGAGATTCAGAGATATTTTTCAACTTGTCAAAGATTGCACAGCTAATAAACGTTAGACCAGAGACCCTAACTCTTTCAACAGATCCCAAATCCTTAGTGCAATGGTTGAAAGCAAGAACCTAAAGTGTCAGTGTGGGTTCTGATTTCAGCTCAGCTACTTGCTGGCTGTGTTATTTCCTCTAGGTACCTCAAAATTTCCTTTTAAACATATTTGGATGATAATGGTATCTTCCTTATAAGGATGAAGAATAAATACGTTAGAACAAGATGTGGCACATAGTGTTAGTAAAAGGATCCTAGTAGCTGATACTGGAAGGTGGCGTGGTGGTGTGTTTGAAAGGATGGAGCCAGATGGATCTGGAGTTGAAATCAATTTTGGCCATTTACCTGGGTGACCTTGAGCAAGTTGCCTCTTTCATTATCGGTTGTGTCAAGTGCCTGGCTCATGGGCATTGCTAATGATGGTCATTGCCTTACCCATTTTTCCAGCCCCTCACTGTTTTTTCTCTCATGCCATGTAATGCACCTAAAGGGTTGGTTAAGAATCTGCCCATGTGCTCGGGCTAAGCTGGAAACCTCACTCCATCAAAGGGCCGTTACTAGACAGCATGTGGGGAAACTTGCATACAATAATCACGTGCAGTGCATTTCTAATCTTTCTCAGGAGAGGAATTCTGTTCTGATTCTGAAGCAGGAAAAGAAATTCACTGGCTGGACACCTTTCTGCTTTACTTACATAGCAACGACAACAAAAATCTTTAGCTTTGCCAGAAACAACAAGCCCCTCCCCTCCAAATGTTTTGCTACTTTCAATAGTATTCAGAAAAAAAGTCCCATCTGCTTGCCATTTACCTCTGGAGCCTGGGAGAGCTGCAATCCCCACAGATGAAGGAAGCTGTTTAATGACTGCGAGGGTTTGCGACTGTGTACAGCCTGGGAAAATAAACACCAGCAACCATTAAGGTGTCTGCGTGTTCCCCTGGGAATGGGAAGGCAAGGGAAGAGGAGAAACGAGGTCAGAATCTCAGGGAGCAGCAAGGATTTAGTGTGATTTTTTTCTTTTAAAATCAGCTGACTCAGTGCTTGTCCTATCCTGCCAACTCACTGTTCCATGTGCTCTCTCTCCCAGCTGTGCCAAGACACACATTTCACATTCTCTGAACCACCTAGTAGGCGTGATTTGGAATGGCACTACACAAATACTATCTACCCAGCCCATGGGGAGCACCCAGGCCCTGGGGAGCATCTAGGCTTTGGGGAATATCCAGCCCATGGGAGCATCCGGCCCTGGGAGCCCAGCTGAAGGCATGTGGCCCAGTCCAAAATGCTCCCTGCCTAGGTTGACTCTGGACTGACCATCCCAACTCAGCACTTCCGGTTTATTTGGGGCCAGGGTGGGGAACAGCTCAATGTGAACTAGACTGCTGGCCTTGGGTGTGGCCTGAATTCTTCCCAACCTGAGGCTGAGTCGGTTCTGACTGAGGGACTTCCTAAAGACTCCCTGTTGGACAGACCCACCATCCCAAGAAAGCCATCTCCTCAAGACATTGTTTCAGAGCACAACAGTGTCCTAGGGAGGGATCATCATCCAAAAATCTAGAAGGAAAAGATTTCTGAATTGAAGATGGGTCCTTCACAAACACATGTCTGAAATCAGAGCAAACCAGAGTCATCTTAGGGCAGAGAGCTGCAAAGTGTGGCCCACGAACCTCCCTTGAGCTAAAGAGTGATTTCCACATTTTTAAATGGTTGAGGAAAAATCAAAAGAAGAATAACAACCTGTGACACATGAAAATTTTATGAAACTCAAAAATCAGTGTCCATACATAATCTCTTTATCAAGACTCAGCTACATCCATTCATTCACATATTGTCTATGGTGGCTTTCATGTTACAAAGGCAGAGGTGAGTCACTGCAACAGAGATCTCCTGGCTTGCAGAGCCTAAAATATTCAACATCTGGCTCTTTTCAGAAAAAAAATTTGCTGACCCCTGTTTTCAAACCTTCAAGCTTGGTTTTTCAAACCTAAACCTATATGTTAGAAATCCCATGGAAACTTTATTAAAACAGATTCCAACCCTCTCTCCTAGAGTTTCAGATTTAATAGATCTGAGGTAGGGTTCAAAAATGTGCATTTTTGACAAATTCCCAAGTGATGTTCATGGCGCTGACCCGGGATCCACATTTTGAGAACTACTGTTTGGGAGATGCAGGAATGCGATGGCCGACGGGAAAGAGAAGGGAGATGGGAAATGAGAAGAGTCACTGTGGAGAAAAGTTCCCAGGGGAGCAGTTAAAGCTGAAAAGGTAGGTAAAGGAATTCCCTAAGAAATGGATGTATGTCCGAGTATACTTTTCAGTAAGCACACACATGAAAGCAGCACATGAAGAGAAAAACTAATGCTATACAGTATTAATGGAAAGGGGAGACTTCTGTGATTAAAATACATAGGCTGAATAAAACAAATTCCCTTTAAGTTCACGGCTTCACTGTCTTATAACAGTCTCATCTCCTCTAAAGCTGATATGAAAGGTTTAATTATGAAAGAGCTAACTTGAATAGTAGTAGTAGCTCTTAACCCTTTGGAATGAGGTTATTTACATTTAAACTAAATTTCTTAAACTTCCTTTCAGGAAAGCAACCCAGTTATTTGTGTTAGTTATCTATTGCAGAACATCAAATCATTGCCAAACTTTTTGGCTTAAGATACAATGACCATTTTATTTGCTCAGGATTCAGTAACTGGGCTGGGTTCAGCTGGGTAACTTCACTGGTGGTCTTGGAGCCAGTGGCCACTCTTGTGGCTACATTTAGCTACTGGGTCATGTAGGATATGGGATAGCTGAGAACTCAGGGCCACTCCCTCTCCACATGACCTTTCTCTCCATGAAGCCATTCCAGCAGATTAGCTAGACTTCTTACATGATGGCTTAAGCCAAAGAAGCACAAAAGGAAAAGCTGCCAGAACTTCTCAGGTCTATGCACAGAACAGGCCCAGCATCACTTCCATGTCCACCATATTCAACTGATTAAAGTGAGTCACAAGTGAACCCAGATTCAAAGGGGAAGGCCCACCCATGACATGAATTCTAGCAGGTGAGGCTCTTTGGAGGACACCAATGTGACAAGTTAGAACAGCACTGGTTTAGGAAAGATTGCCATGAAAACAAAAGGAAGATAGATGTGCTGGTTTGAAGCTGTTTATGTACCCCAGAAAAGCCATGTCCTTTTTCCTGATCCAGTCTTGTGGGGGCAGCCACGTTTCTTTTAATTCTGACTCAGTACTGTGTGGTGGGAACCTTTTGATTGGATTGTTTCCACGGAGATATGACGCACTCAATTGTGCGTGTGACTTTTGATTAGATGTTGACGTAACTCCACCCATTCCAGATCAGTCTCCATAAGTTTACTGGAGTCCTTTAAAAGAGGAAATATTTTTGGAGGAATTTTAGAGCCTACAGAGACGCAGACATTTGGAGACGCTTGGAGTGCCGACAGAGAGAGCAGACGCTTAGATACGAATGCTTGGAGATGCAGAGCCCAGCAGGTGTTACCAGTTGCAATCCCATGAGTTTCTAAACAAGCCAGACCCCAAAGTTGTATCCTGGAGGAGCTAAGTGAAAGCCCACAGATGCTGAGAGAGGAAAACACTGGCATCAACTAGAAGCAACAGAACCAGGACAAGGAACAGCAGATGCCAGCCACATGCGTTCCCATGTAACAGATATCAACCATTCTTGAGTCAAAATATCTTTCTCTGCATGCTTTTGTTTGGACATTTTTGGGGCCTTAGAACTGTAAACTTGTAACTTAACAAGTTTCCTTTTTAAAAATTGTTCCATTTCTGGTATATTGCATTCCAGGAGCATTTAGCAAACTACTACAATAGATAAATGGTGGAGCTCCCCTGGGAAACAGATGGCCCTGTAGGGACGAAACTAAGGTTCATGGCAATTTGGATATCTTAGGACTGGGAGGACTGGAACTCTTCGAGAGCACTATCAAATGTTTTCCTTTTTATTTTTAATTGTGTCCCCTAGTTTCTAGAACAGCAAATTCTTCCAATTTGTACATTCATTAAGAATTCACCAAAAAGTTGAAATGAGACTGTCTTTAAGTTATGTATCTGGTAGTATTTTTTTCTTTCTTTCTTTTTTAACATAGGTGCACTGGTAGGTCCCATTTTGGCAGTTACTTTTTAAAGGCATTTTCATATTAGAGCTTGAATTTCAGATAGAGAAGAGTCAAATTGACCATTTTGTTCCTAGACATTCCTTCATTTTTCCTTTTTCACAATTATTAATTTAGTGTTGTTGTTAAAAACAAAAAGGATTTATTCAATACACATTGTAATATAACTATATTTTTCACTGAACATCTCTGTTCATATAAACACATATAAGCCTGCATCATTGTTTTTGATGATTTTGTAACATTCTATTCTATTATTTAGCTAATTGACAATGGCTGGACCCAGAGAATAAAAACATACAAAAACTTGTACAAGATGTGCATAGCAGCATTGTTTGTATAGTCAGAAAGTGGAGCCACCCAGAGATCTATCAACTGATGAACAGATAAACCGAATGTGGAAGACCCATAGAGTGGAATGTTATCCACCCATAAAAAGCAATGAAGCATTGACACATGCTACAATATGGATGAACCTTAAAAACATTATGCTAAAATGAAAGAAGCAAGTAACAGACCAAATATTGTATGCTTCCACTTACGTGAAATATCTAGAAAAAGCTAACGTGCATGCCTTCATTCTTGAAATTCTCTCCATTTTTGGCTTCTACAGGACCACTCTCCTCTGGATCTCCTTGCTACCTCTCCGGCTAAGTTTGCTCCTTAAGTACTACGTCCTCAACGACCCTCATATTTACTCACTCCTCGTGCTCATTCTTGCAGATATAATCATGTGACAAATTTGCTGACATTACAACTTCCAGATTTAGTCCTTCAGCCTTCATCTCTTCTTAGTCCGAGACCCTTTTGCCATTAACTTTCTGAACATTTCTTCTTGGACATTGTACAGGCTCAATATGGAATTCATCAGTCACCAAACTATTACATGTCTCTACTCTTTTATCTATGTTGTATACTCCACCAGAAATGTCCTTTCCTTTTTTTCCATCTTGAGAACCCTTATTCATTTTTTCAAGATTTATCCTAAAATTTACCTCCTCTATAAAGCCTTCACAGACTGCTTAGTTTAGATAATCATCTGCCTTCTGTGTCCCCAAGAACTTCACATATACCTATCTGTACTTTCACCACATTGCGTTTAATTATTTTGTCTGAATGAATTTCTCAAAGGCTGTCATCTTGTCTTAAACCCAGCACTTAGTAGAGTTCCAGATAATGAGAGTTCATTACTGATTGGGCGAGGATAATAGTATTAACAGCTTATACTTTCCTTGTGCTTACTTGCTACCAAACACTGCTTTGGGTGTTTCATTTGTATTAGCTCATTTAAAGTCCACATAAGCCCTTTGAGGCAAACACCATTACTAAGCCCATTTTTCATAACGGTAAAGTGAGGCACTGAGAGCTTAAGTAACTTTCCCAAGGTCACACAGCTACCTACATAGCAGAGATTTGAACCTAGACAACCTGGCAGCAAAGCCTATGTTCTTAACACTGTGATATATTGATATTGAGAGGAGATTTAGATATCCCATTTCCCCTCCCAAACCCTCAGAATTCCAGTGTTGCTAAGGGAATCCAATAGATTTTTTTTTCTCCAACTCCATTTATAGAAAATGAGTTTCTTCTACATCATTGCAAATAGTTTGTTGTCTACTGGCCAAGGTATTGATCAGTCAAGCCTAAACCTGATTTTTTACACAGATGAGTATCACTGACATGTTAATTCCTTTGTGAAGATTTATTGAGCAGGTCTTCTCTTCCAGGCACGATCTTAGACATTGAGGATGGGGTGGTATTGGGGATTGAATAGAGACATGTCCTCTGTAGAGCTGTGTCTAAGTCCAAACTCTGGTCTTTTGGGTGTGAACCCATTTGTAAATAGGACCTTTGAAGATATTATTAGGTAAGGTGAAGAAACCAATAGAATCAGGGTGGGCTTTAATAAAATATGACTGAATTGAGGGAAATTCAGACACAGTCAGTAGAAACCAGAGAAGGAGACAAAAAGAGACAGATTGCCATGTGACAGAGGCAGAGATTGAGCCACCAGCAGAACGCTATAGATTGTGGAGAAAACATGGCCTGCTATACCTTACTGTTGGGCTTCTAGCCTCCCAAACTGTGAGTAATTCTTGTTGTTTAAGCCACCAGTCTGTGTTGTCTGTTATGGTAGCAATGGCAAACTGAGACAGGTGCCAACCCAGAGATGGACCCTGCTTTCTTGAGGCTGAACTTGGGAATGAAAACTTTTCTACTTTCCACACATTCATCAACAGCTCGCCCAAAGTCGGTCTGGTAAAATGAGTTCTGAGAGGAATTTGTGATGATACCCTTAGCCATCCGTGCCCAGGGTTGGGAAAGGAAAGACTCAGAAGCAGTGAATATATAACATAGTATTTTCTCTCCAAATTGGGGGATAATTTTGTTAGCTTAGAGGCCATTTTGTATGCCATAGAGCTAGTGTAAAAGGCATCAAATATTTAAAGACCAAATTTACTAAGAATCTGCTTAGAGCTTCTTTGTTTATTTCATAAACCTCTAGCCATTGTTCCCAATATTCCAAATTCTCATTCCTTCCATCAAAGGGTTGCTTCTGCCATTATATCTCCTACAATGCCCTTTCTGATGCTCTTCACAAATGACATGCTCTACTCATGAAATGTATCTGTCAAGATACATGTCGTGCATTAGATTTTCTGTGACTCTCCTCATTTAGCTCCAGACTTCTTAGATGCTCAATAACTCATAGAATTATGGAATTTTAGAACCTGAAGAAAATCTTATTGGCCAACATAGTCAAATTCCTTCATGTTATTGGTGAGGAAACTGGAAACAGTGATTTCCCTGAACTTGAGGTGAAACCAGGACTAGAATTCAGGTTTGCTCATGGCTGGCCTCAGGCATTTGTAGCTATGATTGATAGGAGAGAAACATTGCATAGTGGAGAGAAACATTGCATAGTGGAAAGAAAACTAGCCTGACAGATGACATGAGATATGGATATAATGAGTGGACCTTGAAAAGATTTTTAACCCTTCTGAGCTTCTCAGTTTTTCCATCTATTCAATGGCACCTAAATCAGTGGTCTCAGACTTTAATATGCATACAAACAACCCAGGGATCTTGTTAGAGCACAGATTCTGGTTCGGTAGGTTTGGGGGGGACCCGAGATACTGCATTTCTAACCAGCTTCCAGGTGAGGCTGGTGCTTCTGGTCCATGGCCAGTGTTTTGACTAGAAGGGCATAGATCTCTGAGCCCACATTCAGCTTTAAAATTCTATGAATTGGTGATTCTTTGATTAGAGGATGCAATGTCAAAGTATGTGAAGTGGACAGGAGGAGGAAACAATACTTAATTTTACCTACATTTCTCCAAATGTAGTCACAGTCCTTTTCTTCTCCATAAAGTCAATATATATTCTGGGTTCCCCAGGAGGTCTTAACTGATGACTATTTTCCTTGTGTGATGGTTAAAAGAGACCCTTTTACTCTAAAAAGTGCCCAAGTCTAGACAATAAATTATATGGTCACCCATCTTCTAAGTTCCCTTTGCTCTTTATCTATGTTCACAGGAATATAGGATACATTAGATTTCCACAGTTTGCATATTTCAAGCCAAGAAAATAAGTAAGCCCCAGACAGAATGTCAGAACGCCATGGTTTGTGAGTATCTGTTTTCTTTGCTCCCAAACAGCATACTCAGTTCAGAGACTTTTGGCAAGGGACTCTTGTGTTCAGCCCTCCCAAGATGTGGGACCCTGGGAAAAACTGCCTGTTATTTGTCTTGTGGTGGCCAGCAGCGTAGCTCACTCACAAGATTAAACGCTAAACGGAAAATACCTCGTGGGTGATTTTCCCACTTCCTATTCTCACAGAATCGATGTCTGAATGCACAGTTTCTAAGCTCAGGGGCAGCTTCAGGAATTCAGCATCTCTGTCACCTAACTGAAGGTCATCCTTCAAGCACTGGACAGGGAGAACTTCACTTCCAAACTGCAAACCCATTGCCTCCCAATCTTCTAGACTCCTTTCTCATTTTATGATGTATTTATCCAAAGGATACCCTTCAAGGGAATTGTGCTGGTTTGAAAGGATGTTTGCACCCTAGGAAAGCCATGTTTTAATCCTAATCCCATTTTGTAAAGGCAGCCATTTCTTCTAACCCCTATTCAGTACTATATGTTTGAATCTATAATTAGATCATCTAATCTGGAGATGTGATTTAGGGAGTCACATCTTGATGTGATCTTGATGTGATCCTGAGTGATCACATCAGTGGTTGTTAAATGGATTAGCTAGAGACATGTATCCACCCATTTGGGTAGGTCTTGATTAGTTTACTGGAATCCTATAAAAGAGGAAATATGTTAGGGAATGAGTGATTCAGAGAGAGCAGAGCAGAACGACACAGTCATGAGAAAGAGAGTCCACCAGCCAGCTACCTTTGGAGATGAAGAAAGAAAACGCCTCCCAGGAAGCTTCATGAAACAGGAAGCCAGGAGAGGAAGCTAGCAGATGACGCCGTGTTCACTATATGCCCTTCAGCTGAGAGAGAAGCCCTGACTGTGTTCACCATGTACCTTCTCACTTGAGAGAGGAACCATGAACATCATCGGCCTTCTTGAACCAAGATACCTTTCCCTGGATACTTTTCATTGGACATTTCTATAGACTTGTCTTAATTGGACATTTTCTCGGCCTTAGAACTGTAAACTAGCAACTTAATAAATTCCCCTTTTTAAAAGCCATTCTGTTTCTGGTATATTGCATTCCAGCAGCTAGCAAACTAGAACAGGAATATATTCCCTGAAGCTTTAAAATCACTCATTAGTTATCACTTTCAGCTAATGGCTTTTATTCATTTATTCATTCATTCAATAGTTATTCACTAAGGGCTTACTATGTGTCAGGAAAGGATTATTTGATGGCTGTAATTAAGAATTGGACACACATTCAGTCTGTAGCTCTTAGTCCATGACTGAAAAAACGTAGAGGAGAGAGAGGTGTTAATGGAGAATTGGAGGGGTAATAAGTGTGACATCCATTGATTCAGAACATAAAAGCCTGTGTATGAAAAAGGGCAAGAAAGACACGCAGTTATTATCAATCACAAATAACTGGCTCTGTGTTTCACTCCCTTCAGGTGTTTGCTCAAAAGCTGTCTGTTCAGTGAGGTTACCTGGACCACCCAATTTAAAATCACAACTCCACCCCTACCCAGAACTCCAAATCTCTGTGTGCCTGTACTTTCCCCAGTATGCTTACCTTATAAAACACTATATAGTTTACCAGTTTATGTCATTTACTATCTTTCTTCCTCCATTAGACTGTCTACTCCATTAATTTGTTAAATAAATGGCATGAGCCTATAAAACAGTCAGAGAGGTAAAAATCCCAGAATCAGCTGAACTTTGGGGACAATGTCATAACAGCAGAAAGGGATTTTTCAACTAAGAGGCAGGAAGGTTGAATAAGGAGAATAAGGAATCAAGAGGCACACAGAAGGTTGGGAAGTGTTGAGTACAATTTAACAGGCAGCGGAGAGGGAGCAGAATTACTCAACCTTATTTGGCTTCTGTCTTCTCCTATAAGGAGAACAAAATTGAAACTTGAAAGGGCAGAGCAGAGGCAATGATATAAAAAGGGAATTGCTCCTCCAAGCATGCACTGTGCATGAGCTCGCATCTCCAGACCCAGCTGACGGCAGCTCAGAATCAAAGGTGCTTTTGAACAATGTTGGAACCCTTGTAGGAGGTCTTGAAGAATGTAAACGTGGGAGGGATAAAAAGAAAGTGTTCAAATTTTCAAAAGAGAACAAGAATGTATTATTAAAGGTACAGATTAGCAAGTACCATGTTGGTTCTTAGCAAAAAGAAATCTAGACATTCATGCCAAAGAGATGGTTTATGAGCATCTGGAATGGAAGACAGAGGCCACTCAGAGCTGGCATGAGCTCACCAAGACCAGATAATGCTGGGCTAACCTCATTTTCTTTTTGGAAGGCTCATTACTCCATTTGAGGAAGGCTCTATGCATGCTGTGTTGTGACTTCAGCAAGGTACTTGACAAAATCTCTGATTATGTTGTTGTGAAAAGCAAGTGGACTATGGTTCTTAGGGGAACACATGTTAGGGAAATTCAGAGTATTGAACAACTGTATTAAAAAAATACTAGGTCAGGGGGTGTAAGGGTAGTTCAGTGGTAGAATTCTCGCCTTCCATGCAGGAGACCCAGGTTCGATTCTTGGTCCATGCACTTTCCAAAAAAACAAACAAAAAAGCAAACAAAAAATTCAACAAATGGTTCTGTAATAATGGGATACTCACAAGGAAAATGACTCTGCCACACAGCATACAAAAAAAAAATACTAGGCCAACCTAGATGTTGTCTTTATGGTAACACACAACAACTCAGGAATGAACCTTGTCTTTTTCAACCTTTGTATCAAAAACTTGCAGCATACTATGCATGTATGACATGTTTATCAGATTATGCAAACATTTGGGTGCAACTAATATAATCCACAATCAAAATGACCTTGATAAGGTTGAATGCAAGTGTAAAATCAGTAAGATAAAATTTAGCAAGGTTAAAAGTAACAAAATACCTATTTTTCCATTTTAGGATGAGAGTGACCATGCCTGAATGATTTTTTTGAGTAAACTATGTGGACAGTTAGTTGATTTTAAATTTAATGTGATCCAACATGGTTTTCCAGATGTGGTTTCTAAGAGAAACAACATGCCCTCAGGTAACATATAGAAGAGTAAAACATTCAGATCATGGTAAGTAACTAGGCCCATCAGAGTCTGCTCTGGAACTCATACGATATCTAGTTCAGGGTAAACCCTTTTGAGAGACCACTGACAAACTAAACCAAGCCACAAGATGCCAGTAAGAATGAGGAGGAGTTTAGAAATCTCTGGGAGCATGGTTCTAATTAGCCTTAACTTAGCAACTTGTAGTTTATGCTTTGTCAGGAACTAAAGTTAAGTTAGAGGTATGGAGTGACATAGGAAGTGCTGGTCATGTGTGGGTGGAGGGGAGGTTCTGTGCATGAGTGACAGAGTCAGAGGGACAAGGACACAAGGCAGGAGACTGGGTAAGTGGGTGTCACAAAAAAGCAAGAAGAATGATGACCTCATGCAAAAAGAAGAAGCCCCAGTCTATTTCCATTTTCTCCTCTGTCAGGACTAAGAAAGTATGGGCAATAACACTGACAATAAGAATTATTAATATAAAGGCAGCTTAGAACAGTAGTCAGGGAGGCAAATTCTGGAACCAGCCTCCTAGGTATAACCCTAAGTCTACCATATATGACTTTGAGTGAGTCATTAAACCTCAGATTTCTTTGTCTCTCAGATTTCTTACCTATAAAATGGAGCTAACAACAGTACTTAGCTCATGGAGTTGGTCTGGGGATTAAACATGATCACAGATGTAAAGTTCTTAGACTCATGCTTGACACAGAAGCACTATGCAAGTTTACCATGTATTGGGTCCTTGCTGTGTCTCAAAATTGTTTTATCTCATTTAAAGCTCAGAACAACTTTAGCATATAGGAACTATTGAAATAACCTTCCTACAGAACAAAGCTAAAACTTTAAGAGGTTAAGAAATCTGCCCAAAGTGGCACCAGTCTGCAAATCCAAGTGGCTGAGACTTTAACCTCTGGGATTTACTGCCTCTCTCCACTGCCTCTCACTAGAGTTACTTTGAGAAGTAACGAGGGAGGCCAGCACACAGCAGTGGAGATGGTGACATTACCTGTGAGCTTTGGAAGGACTGGAGATGATGCCCACAAGATGGAGTGTGAGAGCTTGGCAATTGTGCCAACAGTTAAGGAGCAGAGTGCCAGATAGAAGATGGGACAATGATAAGCAGCAACATCATAACAGATTTCCAGATCAGTTTCACCAAGGTGAACTGTCCAAAACTGGATCATTATACCTAATGGAGTAAAACAAGAAAGGTAAACCAGGATAAAAAGCTCTTTCTTGTTATCTGAGAGAAAAATAAAAGCCATGTCTCACTAAGCTACTCTATTTTGGTTTCATATTGCATGGAGGCTACTTCAAACTCTAAGTGATACAGCACTAAAGAACCCCAACAAAGGCGACTGTTTTAGATCACTAAAGTTGCTGAAATGCAATATACCAGAAATGGACTGACTACTAATGATGGGGATTTATTAACTTGCAACAATCAGTTTTGAGACCATGAAAATGTCCAAATGAAGGTGTGGTAGTTAGGTTCAGGTGTCAACTTGGCCAGGTGAAGGTGCCTAGCTCTGTTGCTGTGGACATGAGCCAATGGTACGTGAACCTCATCTGTTGCTAATTACATCTGCAGTCAGCTAGGAGGCGTGCCTGCTGTAATGAATGATGCTTGATTTAATTGGCTGGTGCTTAAATGAGAGACTAACGTAGCACAGCCCAAGTAGCTCAGCATACCTCATCTCAGCGCTCACAGCTCAGCCCAGGCCTTTGGAGATGCAGAAATAAATCACCCCAGGATAAGTTGTCAGAACCCAGAAGCCTGGAGAGAAGGCCAGCAGAGACCATCCTGTGCCTTCCCACATAAGAAAGAACCTCAGTTGAAAGTTAGCTGCCTTTCCTCTGAAGAACTATACGTTAGCTAAATAAACCCCCTTTTATTGAAAGTCAATCAATCTATCTCTGGTGTGTTGCATTCTGGCAGTTAGCAAACTAGAGCACAAGGCATCATCAAGATGATACTTTCTACCCCAAGGCCACTACTGGGCTCTTCTGTCAGATGGTAAGGCACATGGTAGCATCTGCTGGTCTCTCCCTTCTCTTCTGGGCTTCACTACTTCCAGCTCCTGGCTTCAGTAGTATCCTCTCTATTTCCTGTGGCTTTGTCTCTCAGCTTTTATTATTTCTCTCTATTTCATTCTCTTATAAAGGACTCCTGTAAGAGGATTAAGACACACCTGTGCGTGCCGCAATCAAAGTAACCTAATCAAAAGTTTCCACTTGCAATAGGTCTATACTCACAGAAATGGATTAGCTTTAAAAACATCATTTTTTCTGGGGTCCATACAATTTCAAACAGTCACAGAAACAAGAGCAGAAGACCTGGGAAATGTGGGAAAGAAAGAAAACAAGCAACAGACCTAGTAGGGAATTCAACCACAAAGTCAGCCCATCTCTTCAAACACCTTGAGAATTATGGACATTCATTAGATTGTGATTTGGTGCACGAGGGATTTCTGCTTTCCTTAGGCCAATAATGGTAATTCCAGAAAGCGTATTTTAGAGGAAGTTTTTAGAGCCCATCTGTGCCAGTTTGAATCTGTTGTGTACCCAGAGAAGCCAAATTCTTTAATCCTCATTCAGTATTGCTGGGTGGGAGCTTTTTGATTGTTTCCATGGAGATGTGACCCACCCAATTGTGGGTGGTAACTTTTGATTAAATGGTTCCCGTGGAGATGCGTCTCTACCCATTCAAGGTGGGATTGCTTACTGGAGCCTTGTAAGAGGGAACTATTTTGGAAAAAGCCTCAGAGCCAACAGAATGGACAGAGCCCTGGAGAAGCTGTTGATGATTCTTGGAGAGAAAGCTAGCAGATGTCGCCATGTGCCCTTCCAGCTGAGAGAGAAACCCTGAACATCATCAGCCTTCTTGAACCAAGGCATCTTTCCTTGGATGCCTTAATTTGGATATTGTCATAGCCTTGGCTTAATTTGGACATTTTCACAGCCTTAGAACTATAAACTTGCAACTAAATAAATTTCCCTTTTTATAAGTCATTCCGCTTCAGTATGTTGAATCCCAGCAGCTTTTACAAACTGGAACACCATCTTATTTTTGTGAAATCTCCTGATTATTCCATGGTGTTCCCAGGTGTGTTTTATACTTACAAAATGGGTATGTTCCTGAACCTGTTTATGCCATTGTACTTATAATGGTAATTACATGCTATAATTAATTTTATATAAACTGATGACAAGCCAAGTTTCTACAAAAACGAAGTTGAATGCTTGCAAAAAATTAATAGGCAAATCATTAAAAATGTACCGCCTAGTTAGATATGGTGAAGGTAATTTCAAAAGACCAGAGTGAAAAATAATCAAAAGCTAAGAAGATTCTGTAACCCATCAACTTCACAAGTGTCTTCTAAAGTCCCCCTACTGTTTATTGAGATATAATTCACATACATAAAATCAACCCTATATAGATAATCCCATGGTTTTTATTATTTTCGTAAGCTTGTGCAACCATCACCACCATATACATCCAGAACATTTTCATCACCCCAAAAGAAACCCCGTATCCCATTCTGTATCCTGTAGCAATCACTGCCCATCTCTCATCCCCAGTCCCAGCCCCTGGCAGTTACTTATCTATGTTCTGTCTGTATAATTGTGCCCGTTCTTCCCATTTCACATCAATGAAAACACACAATATGTGGCCTTTTTTGTTTTGCTTCTTTCACTTAGCATAATGTTTTCAAGCTTTTCCCATGTTGCAGCATGTATCAGCACTTTATTCCTTTTTATAGATGAATGATATTCCACTGGCTAGATCTACTGTATTTAGTTTCCTTTGGGGGGGCTATTATGAATAACACTGCTATGAAATTTGTGTATACGTTTTTGTGGATATATGTTTCATTCCTCTTATATACCTGTGAGAGGAATTGCTAGATCATATGGTAACTCTATGTTTAACTTTTTGAGGAACTGCTATTTTCAAATCAACTGCACCATTTGACATCTCCACCAATAATGTATGAGGGTTCCAATTTCTCCAGATCTTCATCAACACTTGTTGTTTTCCATCTTTTTTTTTAATATAATCATCTTAGTGAGCATAAAGTTTTATCTCTGTGGTTTTTACTTTTTTTTTTTGCATTTCAGGCTCCGGGAATCGAACCCGGGTCTCTGGCATTGCAGGTGAGAATTCTGCTACCGAGCCACCATTGCACTGCCCCTCACTGTGGTTTTGATCTAATGACTAATGATGTTAATTTAAGTATCATTTAAAGTGCTTATTAACCATTTGCATAGCTTCTCTGGAGAAATTTCTATTCAAATTCTTTACCTATTTTCTAATTGGGTTATTTGTCTTTTTATTATTGAGTTGTAAAAATTCTTCACATATTCTGGTTAGCAGGACCTTATCAGATATTTGATTTGCAAATATTTTCTCCCATTATGTAAGTTGTTTTGTACTTTTTGATAACATCTTTTGAAGAAAAAAGTTTTTAATTTTCATGAAATCCTATTAATTAGTTTTTCTTTTGTTGTCCATGCCTTTTACATCATATCTAAGAAACCATTGCATAATGCAAGATGTTTTAGTTTGTAAGTTGCCAGAATGCAAAATACCAGAAATGAAACGGTTTTTAAAAAGGGAATTTATTAATTTACAAATTTACAGTTCTAAGCCCATAAAAATGTACAAACTAAGGCATCCATAGAAAGATACCTTGGTTCAGGAAATGCTGATGGGTCAGGGACACCTCTGTCAGCTAGGAAGACATGTGGCTGGCATCTGCTGGGGTCTCTGGCTTCTTGTTTCAAACATTTTCTCTGTGGGCATTTTCTTTCTTCGTCTCTAAAGGGCTCTGGCTGTGTGGGCTCTGTTGGTTCTGGTGGCTCTAAAGCTTTTTCCAACATGGACCCCTCCTAAAGGGCTCCAGTAAGCAACCCCACCCGAGGTGACGACACATCTCCATGGAAACCATCTAATCAAAAGTTACCATCCACAATTGGGTGGGTCACATCTCCATGGGAACAATTAGAGATACCACCAAGCAATATTGTGTGAAGATTAAAGGACATAACTTCTCTAGGATATGTAATAGCTTCAAACTGGCACTCAAGGTCACAAAGATTTACACTTATGCTTCCTCTTAAGAGTTTTATAACTTTCAAACATACATTTAGTTCTTTGTTACATTTTGAGTTAATTTTTGTATATGGTATTAGGTAGGGGGTTAACTTTTTTCTTTTCAACAACAGCACCAGTTGTTGAAAAGACTAAATTTTCTCCATTTAATTGCCTTGGCAACCTTGTCAAAAATCAATTGCCTATAAACATTTGGGTTTATTTCTTGACTCTCAATTCTATTACATTTTATATTTCTATCCTTATGCCCGTACTATACTGTCTTGATTACTGTAGCTTTGTACTAAGTTTTAAAATCAATGAATCTTCTAAATTTGCCCATTTTTTCAAGATTATTTTGTCTATTCTGAGTGCCTTGCATTTTCACATGGTTTTAGAATCAGCTTGTCAATTTATGTAAAAAAGAGAGAAAGGTAATTTGGGTTTTCATATAGATTAAATTTAATATGCAGACCAATTTGATGAGTATTGGCACCTTGACAATATTAAGTTGTCCGATTCATGAGCACAAGATGTCTTTATTTATTTAGATCTTCTTTAATTTCTTATAATGATGTTGTGTGGTTTTCGGTGTACAAATGTTGCACTACTGTTTTAGGCAAGGTTTTCTAGAGAAACAGAACTAACAGGATATACCTGTAAATTTGAGATTTATAAAGGTATCTCATACAACTATGGGAATGGAAGAGTCCAAAATCTTCAGGGCAGACTGTGAAGCTGGCAACTCTGATGAAGGATCTCTATGAATGCCACAGAAAAAACAGTGAAAATTCTCTCTTCTTCCTTAAAAGTCTCTGACTTATTGACTCAGATTCAACTGATTAGATTATCTCATTTGTGAGAGGCACACCTTTAGTTGATTGTAGATGTAATCAGTCAGCGCTGCAATCAGCTGACTGATGATTTAATACACCAGCCTTCTGGCTTATCAACTAGCCACAGAGTATCCTTACAGCAATGATCAGGCCAGTGTCAGCCTGACCAGACAACTGGGCATCATCACCTGGCCAAGTTGACACCAAAACCCAACCATCACAACTACCTTGGTTAAAATTATTCTAAAGAATTTTTTTTCTTTTTGTAATGTTGAAAATGGAGTTGTTTTCTTTATTTCATTTTTGAGTTATTCATTGATAATGTATAGAAATACAATTGATTTTTGTGTATTGATATTGTGTTCTGCAACCTTACTGTACCCCTTTATTGTCTCTAACAGGTTTTTATGGATTTCTTGGGATATTCTCTATATAAGATCATGTCATCTGTAAATGGAGGTAATTTTATTCCTTCCTTCACAATCTGGATGCGTTTTATTTCTTTGTCTTCTCTAATTGCCCTGGCTAGAACTTCCAGTACAATGTTAAGTAGAGGTAACAAGAGCAGACATCTTTGTCTTGTTTCTGATCTTATGGGGAAAGCTTTTAGTCTTTCAGCATTATTCTCTATAGGTTTTCACAGATGACTTTTGATTCAGGAAGTTCCCTTCTATTCCTAGATTGTTGAGTATTTTTATCATGAAAGTGTTGGATTTTGGTAAATATTTTTCCAACATCTACTGAAATGATTGAGTGGTTTGTGTTCTTTGCTCTATTAATATATTACATTAATATATTGATTGATTGATTAAATATGATATTTGGAACAACCTTGCAATACTGGGATAAATCCTACTGGGCAATGGGGTATAATCCTTTTTATATGTTGCTGCATTTGTTTTACCTATATTTTGTTCTGAATTTTGGTACCTCTGTAAAGGGATGCTGCTCTGTGGTTTTCTTGTGAATCCTTATTTGGTTTTGGTATCAGAATACTCAAGGTATTGTAGTAATATGGATCTCATATGAAAGAGTGTGTGAGAGATGGTATTAATTCTTCTGTAAACATTTGGAAGTATTTACCAGTGAAGCCATCTGGTTCTAGGATATTTTTTGTGTAAAGTTTTTTTATTACTGGTTAAATCTCCTTACATGTCATGCCTATTCAAATTGTGTTTTTTGTCTTGATTCAGCTTTGGTAGTTTATGTCTTTCTAGAAATTTGTCCATTTTATTTAGGCTAATTAAATTATTGGCATGCGAATACACTAAAATACCAGTATATTCATAGTGTTGCCTTATAATTCTTTTTATTTATGTTAGGTCAATAGTAATGTCCCTATTTTCATTCCTGGGGAGTTTTCTCTCTTTCCTTTTTTGGTCAGTTTAACCAAAGTTTGTCAATTTTGTTGATCTTTTCAAAGAACTAACTTTAGGTTTGTTTATAGTTTCTCCATCCTCTATTTCCTGTATGCCCTCTTGAATCTTTATTATTTCCTTTATTTGTTTGTTTTGGATTTAGTTTTCTTTTCTTTTTTCTGGGACTCAAGGTAGAATTTTAGGTTTTTGATCTGAGATTTTTTCTCTTTTCTAAATATATTTTTACAGCTATAAATTTCCCACCAATTTACGCTGCATCCCATAAATTTGGTATGTTGTGTCATCATTTGCATTATTTCAAGGTATTTTCTAATTTTCCTTGTGTTATTGTCTTTGACCCACTGTTTATTTAAAAGTGTGCTGTTAAATTTCCACTTGCTTGTGTATTTCCCAAATTTCCTTCTCTTAGTGATTTCTGATATCATTCTACTATTGTCAGAAAGCATATTTTATATCATTTCAATATTTTTAAATCTATTAAAATTTGTCTTATGGCCCAACATATGTTTGGAGAACATTTCATGTGCATTTGAAAGTTTGTGCATTCTGCTGTAGTTGAGTAGAATTTTACATATATGTCTTTTAGGCATAGTTGGTTTATAGTATGGTTCAAGTCTTCCATTTATTTGTTGATATTCTGTCTAGATATTCAATCCATTATTGAAAGTGGGGAATTAAAGCCTCCAGCTATTATTGTTGAATTGTCTATTTCTCCCTTCAGTTCTGTTTTGGAGTTCTATTGTTGCCAGCTTTATATGCATAAAATTGTCATACTTCTTAATGGATTTATCATTTTATTATTATAAAATGTCCATCTTTGTCTCTAACAATTTTTGTCTTAAAGTCTATTTTGTCTGATATAAATATAGTCACCCCAGTTATTTTATGGTTACTGTTTAGTATATATTTTTCTTTCCTTTTACTTTCAGGTTGTTTTTTGAATCTAAAGTATCTTTTGTGGACAGTGTATGTTTGGATCATGTTTTCTTTATCCATTCTATGAATCTCTGCCTTTTATTGGAGTGTGTAATACTTTTACGTTTAATGTTATTACTGATAAGATGTACACAAATAAGATTTACATCTGCCTTTTTGCTATCTGTTTTTTATGTCTTATACCTGTTTTGTTTTTTTCCTTCATTACTACCTTTTTTATGTTAAATAGGTATTTTTTAATATATCATTTAAATTCATTTCTTGTTTCCTTGACCACATTTGTTTGAGTTATTTTCCTGTTGGTTGTCCTGGGGATTACAATTAATATTTTGAATTATAATAATCTAATTCTGACTAATACCATGTTAGTTTCAATAGTATGTAAAAACTTTGCTCTTATGTAGCTCCTTTCCCTTCCCTTCTTTGTGCTATTCTTGACATACAAATTACATTTTTATACTTGTAGGCCCATCAACATAGATTTATAATTATTTCCATATATATATTTATATATCTTTAAAATAAGATAGAAGGAAAACTTGTTACAAAGAAAAGATAAATTAATAGCATCATTTATATTTACATAAGCTGTTGATTTCACTAGTGTTCTTAATCTCTTCATTACTGTCTGGTATCCTTTCATTTCAGCCTGAAGGAAACCCTTTAGTATTTCTTATAAGAAAATTCTGCTGGTGATGAATTCTTGGACTTATAAGTTCACCTTTATTTTCAAAGGATAATTTTGCTGGATATAACATTTTTGACAGTCTTTTTCTCTCAACAGTTTGAATATGTCATCTCACTGCTTTCTGATGTCCATGGTTTCTGAGGTGAAATCAAAATTCAACTTTAATGAGACCTCTTTGTTTTTGGGTTTGTAGGTATAGATCTTTTTGAGTTTATCTTACTTGGAGTTTGTTGAACTTGGATTCAAGGATTAATGCTGTTTATCAAATTTGGGAAGCTTGGGGAAATTATTTTTTGAAGATTCTTTCTGCCCATTTTTGATGGTGTCCCAAAGATCTCAGGGTCTCTGCTCATGCTCCTTAGATTTTATTTTTTTCAATTCCTCTGACTGGATAATTTCAATTGAACTATCTTAAAGCTCAGTGATATTTTTTCTTCTCCTTGCTCAGATGAGCTGTTGAGTTTCTCTACTGAGTTTTCATTGTAGCTACTGTACTTTTCAACTCCAGAATTTTTATTTTGTTCTTTAATATATATATATGTATATAAATTCTATCTCTATTTGGTGAGACATAATCCTCATATGTTTTTTAAAAATTATTTAAGCATGTTTTCCTTTAATAATTGGAACATATTTTGAATATCTGGGTTAAAATCTTTGTCTACTAAGACCAAAATTTGGGCTTCCTCATGGAGAATTTCTAATTGACTGCTTTTCTCCTGTGTATTCATTATATTTCTTTTTCTTTGCATGGTTCATGATTTTTTGTTGAAAACTGGACATTTGAAGTAACGTAATGTGGAAAATCTGGATATCATATTCTCTCTCCTTCAAAGAATTTGCTATTGCTGTTGTTTATTATGGTTGTTCTTTGTTCATTTAGTGATATTTTATGAACTAATTCTATGAAGTCTGTATTCTTTGTTGTGTATGCCCACTACAATTTCTGTTCAGGTAGGTTAGTGGTTTAGAATGATTGGACAGAGATTCCCTTAAATGCCAGAAACCAATAAGTCTCCCAGTCTTCGTGATGGTTTCTGCATGCCTGTGGGAAATGCCTTCAGCACTCAAGTAGGCAGCTAAAATTCTGCCTTAAGCTTTACTTTCTGCTTGCCTAGAGCTTACAGGTCAGGCAGAAATGAGAGCTTAGGGCCTTCTCAGATCTTTTCTGAGCATGTACACATTCTTGGGTAAGGACCAGACCTATATATGTGTGTGGCCTTCTAAGATTGCCTGGAATATATCAGAGCTTTTCAAAGCCCCTATGGACATCTCATTCACCAGCTTTTTCTTTCAGCCTTTTTATTAGCCTATTGTTTGTTCCAGCTGATACGCACTACCTCAGGAAGCCATAAAATTCAAAATTGTCTGTAATTGGTTTTGATAAGTGTCTCTAGGGGAAAAGTTTTCCTAATTGTTGAGTTCCAAGCTAAGTTAAATAAAGACATTCTTGCAAGTGAGGTCTTCCAGGTTAAGACAGGTAAAATAATGACAATACTCTGCTAACGAGGTTTTGAACAAGCTCCATCCCCTGTGTTGGCTGTCAAACTTGTGGTTTTCATCATGATTCCAGCTGCCAAACAGCTAGGGACAGGGTATGGAAAAAAGACAAATTAAAATGCTGCAGCGCTTGCTACTCTTATTAAGATCCACCAGCTTTTCTTGAATACACACTCCCTGAATTGCATCAACCTTTTAGATGTTTTCCACAGTTCTGAAAGTTTTGGCCAATTTTCCTATTGCTTTATGGAGGCGTAATTTTTCTAGGTCTTTACTCCGCTATTTTCACTCATGTAATTTCCTCTTCCCCATTTTAAAGAAACAAAACTGGAAGCTATAGATGATGCACTAAAAGCATATTTTATATTAGCTACTATGAAAGCCCATCAGCAAAATGATCCAAGTCTTCTCAGTGGGAATCCTGGTAACATCTTGGTGAGCTGTTTTGTTTTGCAGGATATGTGACATTGTCATACATTTAGCATCTCAGGTTCACCCTCACTAAACGCTAGGGCCAGTCCCAGTCATTGTGATAACCAAAGAGCACTTCTTGAAAAATTCCAAATATTCCTTTGAATAAACACAATAGTTTTAGTGACACCCCCCCCCCATGAACTATGGATTGTATAATGAAAGGCCTTTGCCCTTCCTCAAAAGGTTAGGAAATGGATTTACATTAAATCAATATTTAAGATACATATGTATTGCTTTTATAAATCCTGCTTTAATTGCCTTTTTGTGATTAACCAGCTAGCTAGAGGTTCTGATTGTTTTTCTTATTACCTGGGGGCCTCTGGAAAAATGACTCCAATACAGAGATTGCACACATGAAACAAGGAATTTTAAAGGAACTGGCTATTTTTACCTGAAGAGGGCAATGACTTAAATAGTCTAAATTATTGATTTCATGCATATAAACAACTATGCTGGTTGAGGAGTATTAAATTTCTTCTATGAGACTCAAAACTAAAATTAACTGTTAAAATAACTGAAAGATAAGACTTCATCACAATCAAGAATATTCTAGAAACAGCTGCTTAACAAATTGTACAAAATCCAGTAAGGATAACATGGCATAACAGAAAGAATAAAAGCCTTAGTGCCAGACAATCTCAGGCATAAATTCTGGCTCCACCTTAGTTGATATACATATATTACCAAGCTTCTTTTTTTTTTCACTTTAAAAGCCTCAATTTTCTTTTTTTTACTTTAGGGCTAAAATAATATTTGTCTCAAAGGACTCTGAAGAATAAATAAACAGTCGATCCAAAATTCTTAGCATGGTTTCTGCATATATTAGACACATAATAAATTTTAGTTCCCTTCCTCATCTTTTCATTTCCTTGAAGGTGCGAAACAGAAAAAGACAATTACCTACGTACACACACTACATCTTAGTGTTTTGCGGTCGAAGATGTTGATAGAAATATAAAAGTTCTATATGGGTCAAATTTCCACCTTGTGGCTGGTACTGTTAATACTTTTCTTTGCCTTTCCAATATACATTTACCTCTTTTTTTCCTTGATAACAGCCTTCCAAATTCATTTAGGTTTGGGTGAATATCCTTTGACTTCAGAGAAGGTGGACCGAACTCCTGGTCTAAGAGTTGGCCAAATGTAGATCTTTTGAGACATTAGATTACTATTCAGCAAAAATCCCTTCAACCCCCATGACCTCCAAGAGAAGGATATACCTTCCTGTCCTATTGATTTTAGACTTGGAATGTAGGCAGAAGTAAAAGCATGCCAATTCCAAGCCTAAGTTTGTCCCTCAGGTTGCTTATGACCAATAGAAGACTTGCTCTGGCGATTTCATGTCTCATAGGAAGCAGCTACCCTAGTCAATCTGCCAACCTGTAGCCCAAAGCAGAGCCACCGCAGCTGACTTACAAATGCTTGAGAGAGAAATAAATGCTTATTGTTATCTGTTCTTGAGATGATTTTGTGGTTGCTTTTTCAGCAGCATTAGCCTGATACACATGGTCTTTAAGTTATTAGGTAAAGTCTGCTAGGAAACCTCTGAGAAATGTTTTGTTCTCTGATAAAAGAAAGGTGCAATAAGATAAACTCTCTTCTCAGTGGGACATCCTGACTTTGAGTGAAATAGCCATCTTATGACCATGAGTTGAAGGCCATCAGGTCAGAATCATGTACCCTGTAACATTAACAATCTTCCTTCACCTCTTGTAAAATGACGAGCAAAAATCCCAATTTGTATAAGCCTCTATTTGTTCAGTATCTCAGTTGTTTTCTGCAACTGAATGCATCCTAATTTATACATGACCATACTGAAATCTAGGGCTATTGAGCTCTAAGGCTTTTGTATATTTCACAATTCTCAGAATCAATTCTTTCTTGGGACCAGTATCATGTAGTAGCATGTTTTTAATCTGTGACTTCATTGGCTCATTTGGTTAGTGTTGCTTAGTAATTCATTGGATACCCAAGTGTTTGGGATGTCCTTCCTCAGAATCATACTCTTCACAACTGGTGGGCATGAAGCTTCATTTCCTTCAGAGAGTCTTCTTTCACTTTCAGTGTGTACCTTCTACCCACACTTCAATATTCCACGTGTAGTAGAAGTTTATTTCTTGAAATGTTTGATTAGGCCAACTTCCACGGGCACTCATGGCCCTTTCTGCTTCCTTACCAAACTGGGCTAAAACAGACAAACAAACAAAAAAACACATGTATGAGATCTCTGTGCAAAATGGGAGAGGAGCTGAGACTAGTATCTTTCATGTAAGTCATAATTTCCGAGCCAAAATGGGGCCATTAAGAGCAAAGACTCTAGAGCAAGACTGTCTGAATTCAGGTTGCAGTTCTACAACTGCAGTCATAGGAAATACAGATTATTTAACCCTCTTTACTCCCACTTTCCTAGCAGTAGAATGGGGATAGTAATAGTATATACTGCATAGCATTGTTATGAGGCTTAAATTAATATTTAATTTAATTAATATATGTAAAGTGTCTAAGTCCCCACCCTCAATCAGGTTGTGCTCAATGGACCCTGAAGCCCTATGAGAAAGCACAGTGGGACAAAAACCATAAGACTCAGCGGGCGCCACTCGGAAGTCTAGATAACCAGCAGCACACAGCAGAGAAAGAGCGACTTCCCTTGGCTTCACTTTGGGCATTGAGGGCTTGGGACAGCCATGGTGGAGAAATCTGCACCTGGCAGAGTCATCTTCATTGAGAGCTCTACAGTATAAGGGGTCCTGGAGAAGGGACAAGGGAAGAAGGATATGAGCAGGCCATTTTCCTCCTGGGGTAAGGTTTTCCAGGGAAGCACCTTCTCCATTTTGAATTCTAGATTTTTCTTTTGCATTTCTTCTTCCATTTTATCTTGAAAATCTTCTTCTTTGCAGATAAGGTGGCATTCAGAGGTAAAAGCCTCAAGAAAAAAAAGAATCTTCAGTAATAATGCCAGCACAGAGGAAGGGAAAAGTTTGTCCTTATTAGTAAGATTAAAATTTAAAGCTTATGCTAATAATATCAGTGTAGACCAGAATCTTGTGCCACAGGTTAATTATCATACTATGGAGCCTTTTATTAAGATCAAAGATGGAGAATATCTTATCTCCAAATAATGAAAAGCAACATGATCTTGAACCACGCACAATTCCAATAAATCCCTGTTGTTCTAGTTTGCTAGCTGCCGGAATGCAATATACCAGAAACAGAACAGCTTTTAACAAGGGGAATTTAATGAGTTGCTAGTTTACAGTTCTAAGGCCGAGAAAATGTCCCAATTAAAAGAAGTCTATGGAAATGTCCAATCAAAGGCATCCAGGGAAAGATACCTTGGTTCAAGAAGGCCGATGAAGTTCAGGGTTT